>CM050203.1:360000-372500 GCA_027475355.1 Coilia nasus
CACACACACATTCACACACACACACACACATTCACACACATACACATTCACACACACACACACACATTCACACACACACACACACACACATATTCCCACACACACACACACACACACACACACACATTCCCACACACACACACACACACACACACATTCCCACACACACACACACACACACACACATATACATTCACACACACACACATATACATTCACACACACACACACATATACATTCATACACACACACGTATACATTCACACACACACACACACACACATACATTCACACACACACGCACACACACATTCACACACACACGTATACATTCACACACACACACACGTATACATTCACACACACACACACGTATACATTCACACACACACACATATACATTCACACACACACGCGTATACATTCACACACACACACGTATACATTCACACACACACACACACACATTCACACACACACACACATATACATTCACACACGCACACAAACACGTACATTCGCACACACACACACATATACATTCACACACGCACACAAACACGTACATTCGCACACACACACGTATACATTCACGCACACACACACACACATGTATACATTCACACACACACATACATTCGCACACACACACACGTATACATTCACACACACACATATATACATTCACACACACACACGTATACATTCACACACACACATGTATACATTCACACACACACACACGTATACATTCACACACACACACACATACATTCACACACGCACACACACACGTATACATTCACACACACACATACATTCACACACACACATACATTCACACACACACATACATTCGTACACACACACGTATACATTCGCACACACACACACGTATACATTCATGCACACACACACATACATTCACACACGCACACACACACATACATTCACACACACACACACATACATTCATACACACACACATATACATTCACACACACACGTATACATTCACACACACACACACATATACATTCACACACACACACACACATATAAACATTCACACACACACAAACTCAAGCTTTGCAATTAGAAATTGGCTTAGGGCTCTATTTTCACGATCACATGCGCATTGTCTAAAGTCTGAAGCGCAAGTTGCTTTGGGGGCGTTCCCGACACAATTTGGTATTTTGACGGCGCCAAAAGTGAACATTGCGCCAGGCGCATTGTTCAAAAGGGTTGGTGTTAAATTACTCCATTAGTCATGGGTGTGCAGTTAATATTCGGGGATGGAAAGAATTCCCCCAAACCTCCGTGGGTCAAAGACGTATGGGAGGAAATATCTTCAGTAATTTGGCAAGAAGAGAACTTTCGAACAGTGCCGAAAGCGGTACAACGACGTTAGAAGACAGAGAAACAAAAGCTTTAAACTCAAAGGAAACATAAAAAATAAACGGAAGGTGGAGGTCCATCGAGTTTTCTTTTGGATGATTTGTCCATTTCATTTCTTACAACTTGCCACCCTTTTTATTTAAAACGACAAAAGAAATCGTAAATAAACTGCAGAACATTGCAATCGCTGTTTATTTAAAACGACAAAACAAAACGTAAATAAACTGCAGAACATTGCAATAAACTGCAAAACATTGCTATATTCTCATTATTTGTGCCTGTTTGCTTATTAACACATAAAAATACATGGCTATACAGGCTATACATGTTGCAACTTTTCTGCCAGTTCAGCTTGCCTCTCTGGCGCAACAGCAGATGCATCGGGGTTCAAAGCGTTGTGCGCCCCTAAAATAGCTTTTCAGCCTTGCGCGACTGACAACTGACAAAAAACATGGTTTGCGCTGGTCTATAGGAAAATGTTTTTTGCGTCCTCATAATAGCATCTGGTGCGCTTTGCGCCAGCCCACACCTCTTCTTTTCGCTGACACGCCCGTCACGGCGCAATGTCAACAACGTGATTTTTTTGCCTGAAAAAATGAACGATGCGCTGGCACAGAATAGCAATGACAGCATGCGCATGTCGCGAATGCACAATGTGCCGCGGCAAAATAGGGCCCTTAGTATTTAAGGCAATAGCTTAATACTGGGCCACTCAGCATAGCGATTTGGTAAAACTAAAATGTCATACAACACCATAACAAAAACTAGATCATTGTAACTCCTCCTGCCCCCACCACTCCAGCGCTGAGAGAACTAGGACTAGGATTACAGGCCTACAGCACTGAGAGAACTAGGACTAGGATTACAGGCCTACAGCACTGAGAGAACTAGGACTAGGATTACAGGCCTACAGCGCTGAGAGAACTAGGACTAGGATTACAGGCCTACAGCGCTGAGAGAACTAGGACTAGGATTACAGGCCTACAGCGCTGAGAGAACTAGGACTAGGATTACAGGCCTACAGCGCTGAGAGAACTAGGACTAGGATTACAGGCCTACAGCGCTGAGAGAACTAGGACTAGGATTACAGGCCTACAGCACTGAGAGAACTAGGACTAGGATTACAGGCCTACGGCCTCAACCACAGCTCAATGTCAGCCGTTCTGCTAGCTGCTAGCTGCTAGCTAAGATCAAATGTTGTTGAAGGCAGAAAAAGACAACAGGAAGGACATTAAATGCTTATATGAGAACCACTGGCAACAATCTCTACAGTACACTTCAGCCATTGTTGGTTAGCAAACTGAAACGCAACGTAAACTTGTTTAGCAAGTCATTGTAACCTTATGTAGCAGCAGCGTTAGCCAACCAACGCTAGCCGTATCACACAGTCTTTCGTCCAAGCACACAACTTCTTCCTCATTCTATTCTCCCCTTTCTCTCTTCCTCTTTCTAACACTGTGAGCCGCCCCAGGGGCTTCACTCGGGGCTGATCCTCCATCATGACCATGCAAAGCTGCAGACTGTACAGGAGGGAATGAGTGAATGGGTGAATGCCATGTGAGGCTGCAGACTGTAGAGGACTGAATGGGTGAATGAGTGAATGTGTCCCCTAGTTTATGTAATGTGTATGCGTGTGTATGCATGTGAACCAGTACTCCTTCTACTGAGCCGTGTGTGTGTGTGTGTGTGTGTGTGTGGAGAACCAGCACTCCTTCTACTGATCCGTGTGTGTGTGTGTGTGTGTGTGTGTGTGTGGAGAACCAGCACTCCTTCTATTGATCCGTGTGTGTGTGTATGCATGTGTGTATGCATGTGTGTGTGTGTGATGTCTTGCTGTACGATTCACAGGTTGTCTGTCTTCTTTCTTCCTGTTCTGATGCCCCCCCAGCAGATGCCCCGCCCCCCCAGATGCCCCCGCCCCCGAGAGAGTCCTCCTGCCACACAGAAGCCCCTCCCCCCCTGAACCAGCCAATCGCCACGCCCAACCCCGGCACCGAGACCGACGCCCCCTCCACCTCTAGCCCCTCCTCCCCCAGCGCCACGCCCCTCCCCCATGAGGGGGGCTCTGTGTCCGTGGGGGGGCCGCTGGGCCTCCACAGTCGTAGCAGCAGCTCCGAGCGTCTCCTGGCGCCATCTGGTGGTGCATCTGAGGATTACCACGACAGCGACGGCGCTCGACGCACCAGAGCCGTGGAGAACCAGTACTCCTTCTACTGAGCCATGTGTGTGTGTGTGTGTGTGTGTGGAGAACCAGTACTCCTTCTACTGAGCCGTGTGTGTGTGTGTGTGTGTGGAGAACCAGTACTCCTTCTACTGAGCCGTGTGTGTGTGTGTGTGTGTATGTGTGTGTGTGTGAGTAAGTGTGTGTGTGTGTGTAAGTGTGTGTGTGTGTGGAGAACCAGTACTCCTTCTACTAACCTGTGTGTGTGTGTGTGTGTGTGTGTGTGAGTAAGTGTGTGTGTGTGTGTGTGTGTAAGTGTGTAAGTGTGTGTGTGTGTGTGTGGAGAACCAGTACTCCTTCTACTGACCTGTGTGTGTGTGTGTGTGTGTGTGTGTGTGTGTGAGTGTGTATGCGTGTGTGTGTGTGTGTAGAGAACCAAAACTCCTTCTATTGACCTGTGTGTGTGTGTGTGTGTGTATGTGTGTGTGTGTGTGTGTGTAGAGAACCAAAACTTCTTCTATTGACCTGTGTGTGTGTGTGTGTGTGTGTGTGTGTGTGTATGTGTGTGTGTGTGTGTGTGTATGCGTGTGTGTGTGTGTTACGCTCCTTGCGGAGTGCCTTGCTCCTTCCCCATGTTTAGCTCCCATTGGCCCAGGTGGCAGGAAGGAAAAATGGGCCTTTCAGTCGACCAATAGTGAACCAGCATGGGTGGAGTGGGCGGGACTCTTGGCTTACCTCATCAGACACTTTGCCCTGAAGATACACACACACACACACACACACACACACAGACTCAAAGGACCCAGCGCACTCACATACACACACACACACACAGACTCAAAGGACCCAGCGCACTCACATACACACACACACACACACACACAGACTCAAAGGACCCAGCGCACTCACATACACACACACACACACACACACAGACTCAAAGGACCCAGCACACTCAGGCCCTGTCCACACGACAACGTTCCTGGATTTTTTTCTTTGCGGGTTAAAAAAAAAGTCTCGTCCACACGACAACGGAGCAGTAAATATTTACGTCCACACGGGAACGTTTTCATTGCGTTTTCCTTGCAGAAGGTGTGCTGTCCCAGCTTGAGGGGCATGATCAGAAGCCAATGATTCACTTTAAACATGTAATGTATGTTGATTTTAGCACTGTGTGTTCTAATTTAGATGGGTCGGATGCACCGACAGTTGCCCTATTTAAAAAGCATAACGTGAAAAGCGTTTGTTGGGCTGAACTAGCGATGTATACAAAAAACATCCTGTATTGTTCAATGTCAGAAGGTAGAAACAGTTGCATTACACATAGCCTACCCTGCAGACGATTTTTACCCCCAAAGTATCCCACAACAACCTGTTTGTAAAAGTTTGATGCTGTTGTGAGATGTCACGTCGTTAAATTGACCCATTTAAGCGATACGGAGCAGAACATGAAAAAATAGAAGGGGCTGCAAATAAACTTGAGACAACTGCGCAACTATTCGCTTAAAACATGTCATATGTTGATTTTAGCAATGCGTCTTGTTACTGAGGGGAGCTGAAAGCAGCGACAGTTGCTCTTTAATTAATTAAGAATAATGATAGCCTAGAAGTATTTGTTATAGCCTACTAGCCATACAGACAGTTTAATGGCAAATGATAGAAACAATTTCACAACAGCCAGCCTACAGTACAAGCTAATCAAATCACAATTTATTCGACAGCAACCAGTTTGTAAAAATTTGAAGTTGTTGTTATATGTGCAGCGCAAGGTGAATGGGCGACGACGTCATTGTTTTCAAAAGGTTGCGTTTACCCTGTCTACACGAGAACAAAACGGCGGCGTTGTCAGACTTTCTCACTTTGGAACCCGTTCTCAAAAAGTATTGTTTTCGGGCACCCAAAACGCCGGCGCCGTGTGGACGGAAGGCCAAAACGCAAACAAACTTTACCGTTTTGACCTGAAAACATTGTCGTGTGGACGAGCCCTCACACACACACACACAGACTCAAAGGACCCAGCGCACTCACTTACACACACACACACACACAGACTCAAAGGACCCAGCGCCCTCACTTACACACACACACACACACACAGACTCAAAGGACCCAGCGCACTCACATACACACACACACACAGACTCAAAGGACCCAGCGCACTCACTTACACACACACACACACACAGACTCAAAGGACCCAGCGCACTCACTTACACACACACACACACAGACAGACTCAAAGGACCCAGCGCACTCACTTACACACACACACACACACACACACACAGACTCAAAGGACCCAGCGCACTCACTTACACACACACACACACAGACTCAAAGGACCCAGCGCACTCACTTACACACACACACACACACACAGACTCAAAGGACCCAGCGCACTCACTTACACACACACACACACACACAGACTCAAAGGACCCAGCGCACTCACTTACACACACACACACACACAGACTCAAAGGACCCAGCGCACTCACTTACACACACACACACACACACACACACAGACTCAAAGGACCCAGCGCCCTCACTTACACACACACACACACACACACACAGACTCAAAGGACCCAGCACCCTCACTTACACACACACACAAATTCCTGAAGGACTCACCACACTCACAGACACACTCGTCTGAAATGAAGCCCCGCCTACACCTTCTCCAAACTCACTGTGTGTGTGTGTGTTCTGCTAAGGCCCCTGCTGCTGCTGTGTGTCTGTGGGGCTCTAAGGGCCACTGCTGCACCCCCCCCCCCCCCCCCCCCATTATCCCCATGACCTCCTTACCCCACCCCCGCCTACACCCCTCATAACCCCTCATAGCCCCCCATAACCCCCCACACCCCTCACCCCACCACACCCCTCATAACCCACCACACCCCCCATAACCCCCCACCCCACCACACCCCCACACCTCCCATATCCCCCATAACCAGAGACTTCATACAGTACTGTCATTGGTTCACACAGCTAACAGATATCTACATACAGCCCTGTCATTGGTCCACACGGCTGTTTCTCTCTCTGGTTGGGCCGCCTGTGTAACTCTTTTGTACAAAGTGATGATGTTGATATTACTACTTTATATTTCTGTCCATTAAATCTTTAACCAAACCCAGCGGCTCAAGGCTCATGTTTGACCGGTCAGCTGCAACATGTTTGATGTGGGCAGCTATGCATTCTAAGCGTGTGTGTGTGGCGCACAGGTAGACTGGTCACATGTGAGTGTTCAGTGTGGCTGTGGCTCCCTCTAGTGGTCCACATGACAATGACATGAGGAGCTCAAAAAGACACGCAGGCCCTCATCTGTAGCTTTAACACATCAGTTGTAATACGTTACAGCACACTGCTCTGTCCTCAGTGTGTAGCTTTAACACATCAGTTGTAATACGTTACAGCACACTGCTCTGTCCTCAGTGTGTGGTATGGAGGGGATGGAAGCACCCCTGTCCTGATCCCTGTGACACTCTGTGCGTGTGTGCGTGTGTGTGTGTGTGCGTGCGTGTGTGTGTGTTCAGCTTTACAGTCCTGCCAGGGTTGAAGGGTTGAGAGTATTTGTACTTTTTATTTGTCTTATGTAGATGAAGCAGATACTTAAGGCGTTTCACTACTACTTAAAGGAGAACTTCGGTGTAAAATGAACATTGGCATGTTAAAACATACCGAGTTGGTATGTGTACTGAGGAGCAAAATTGATTTAGCCTGTTGCATTCAGAGTTTAACTATTTTTTATAGTTTAACCCAGAAGGCTAACAATGGAAGTAGTAGGTGCCCTTAGACGAAGCATGATGACTACGCTATTTTTAAACCATTAAAACAGCTCGAAGAAACTCCACACTCCATCGGTAGTAGAACAAAGGCTCTGGCATTTAAAACAAAGCACTGAGAATATTGTAAAATAGTTAAACTCTGAATGCAACAGGCTAAATCAATTTTGCTCCTCAGTACACATACCAACTCGGTATGATGTTTTAACGCCAATTTTTATTTTACACCGAAGTTCTCCTTTAAGTGTGTGGAAATGAGTATGTGACAAATAAACTTGAACTTTGAACTTTAGCAATTAAACACGAAGGGAAATAAAGCACCAAGCCTTAACCTTACCAAATAGAGAAAAACACTTCTAGGGTTACACAAAAGGTAACAAAATATGCTTTATTGGTACATGTGCAACTGCAGGGTACAGGAACCTCACAGTAGGATCACATCTCCAGTCTCACTGGAACTGCAAATCAGACAACATATTTGGAGTACAGAGCGGGCAGGACCACGCGTGACAACGACGGTGCATGGACAAGGACATTGCCCGCGTCAGGCTAAACGCTGGTGAAACAGCACACAATACTGAGCGACACCAGTCCGGCACTAGTACTTTCCAGCCATGCAGTTGCAGCTGCACCATTGATCATGTTACAGGTCAGTAAAGCAAACCCATTAATGTACAGAGTCATCATCAACATTAAAACCGTAATATATTCCAGCTCAGTGCAATACCACTCTTAACACTGTACAGTCATCACTGACAGTGAAACTAAGGGGTCACAGCAACACTAAGGGTTAGTCCCAGTTCTGCCTGTGTTCGGATCCACATGCATGAGCGAAGCAGCAGAGATCATGGAGGTGAAAGGTGACATGTCAGTGAGGTGAGGGGTCATGACTCAGTGATGCTGAGCAGAATGAGGCATGCGGCTGTGACCAGCACCATCATGGACACCTCGATGTTCTTCCTCCGCACGAAGCGCCTGTACTCCTCCTGCGTCTCCCTCTGGGCCGCCTCCCTCCTCCTCAGCGCCTCCCTGCGGGCCTCCTGCTCCCCGTAGTGGCCGCGGTAGAAGGCCTCGAAGTCAAACTGGGTCTTGCTGCCTGTGTGTGTGTGCGCACCAGTGTGTATGTGCTGCGGGCCAGAGGCGGTGCGTGTGACGTGTTCTCGCGACGGTCGTCCGGCCGCCCGCAGGTCGGTCTCGCTCAGGACGCCGCTGTCGTATCTCCTGCGCAGAGCGGCGCTGGCCAGCACGCCGTAGGCCTCGCACACCTCTGCGAAGCGCCTCCGCGCCTCCTCGCTGCCGCCGTTGCGGTCGGGGTGCCAGCGAAAGGACTGCCTGTAGTAGGCGCTCTTGATCTGCGCCGCCGTGGCACTGGGCGTCACGCATAGGATGTCGTAGTACGCCGTGCGACTCCGGTACAGAGGCTGCGTCGCCTTATCGTCCTTTTGCCAGCCAAAGGCTCGCACGCACAGCCTCACGCACGGCCACACGCAGGCTGTCACGCTGGGCCACGCGCCGACACGGCACGGAGGGAGACTGAAGAGCCTCTGCTGCTCGCTGCTCTGCTGCACGAGGGTGCGGAACCTTCTGACCTGCTGCTGCACCAGCACATGCGTTCTGACGTTTGGTGTCGCCCTCGTTAGTTTGCCGTCGGGATCAAGGGTCATTCTCAGGGCGAAGGACGCCTGCAGAGCTGCCCTGCGGACATGCGCGAGCTCACTGTGTATTCGGTGTTGAGTTGGACATTCTTCAATGTTTTGGTTTCTGTCCCCCGAAAACACACAAACCGACAAACAGTCTCCACTGACTCCGAACGGCAGAGTCTCGGCTGACAAGGTCGCGTCTGTTAGCTTGTCATCGCCGCTGTAAAACACGCCAAGCAGCCTTTCTCTATAAACAGAAGTCTCTCTCGAGTGTCCTGAACCTGGCAGCTTACCGAGCCGCTCGTGCTTCTCGGGTGCTGGCAGCACCGTTCGGTGATGACATTCAATGGCACGCGGTGTGTAAGAGTCGGCAGTTGTTTGCACTCCATTTTCACCGCTGGTGTGGTTACCTTTGCACGAGGACAGTACTGAAATCCTGACGGCTCTCGCTCCCACCCGACGGATGACCTCCGCCATGACAGCAGAGACCGGGCAGGAGAACGCCGAATGTCAATATCCGGCACATGACCGGCGGCGACCAATGAGCTGCAGGATTACCAGGAAGTGTTCGCTCTTGCCTCTCAGGTCCCACAAATACTAACAAAACGGTGGACAGTAACGTAAAACTGCATCTGTATCGAGAAGCATTGGAAAGAGTGGAGGTTGTGAGATACTTGAGACTATTGTATGATAAAAAATGACATGGAGAATCCATATTAAGAAAGTTGAGACAAAATGCAAAAGGGTAATAAATGTTCAGATGTTTAAGTGTGCTTGACTGGGGGGGGGGGGGGCAACAGAACCTCCTAATGACTATGTATTATGCACTGGTACGGTCAGCAATCGATTTTGGTTGCATGGTTTTACGGGTCAGCGCCAGTCACTCAGCTGAAGATATTACACAATATTAGAGTCCAATCTCAGGCTTTAAGGATAGTAGTGGAGCATTGAGGACATCTCCAGTTGTCAGTCTACAGGTGGAACTGGGGGATATACCACTGGCATTAAGAAGGAAAAAACTGGCCTTAGCATACTGGGTAAATCTGGGAGGCCATGGAAGAGAACACATTGCACAGGCAGTCCTGGAGCAGTGCTGGGAATATGCGGCAAAACGGGGTTGGGGATTTGGCTGGAGCGTAGGGGCCTGGACAGAAGAGGCAGGGCTCCAGGGGAAAAGCAATTGCCCCAACAGTGTCAGTATCCTCAGTCCCACCTTGCTTTTTCCCACAACCAATAGTCGATATGGCAGTACTGCAATATGTGCATGAGGAGAGAGAGACAGAAGCAGAATCTCTGGTAGGATATGTCAACCACTACATTAGAGACGCGCATCACCATGCACTGACATTTATACTGATGGCTCCAAGGATCCAGCCACAAGGCAAGCAGGGGCCTCCATGGTGGTCAGGAGAGTGGGAGTAAGCATGATGTGGAGACTGACAGATGAGCTGTCATAAATGAGGGCTATAACTGAGGCACTAGAGTGGGTGCAAGAGACACGGCCAGGAGAGGTGGTGATATATGCTCAGACTCTGCTGCGGTATTAAACAGCATACAGTCATTCAGGTCATGTAGGATGGACTTACTGTTTGAAGTGTATATGGGTTTATACTATTTGGAAAGGTCTGAAACCACAGTAAGCTTCCTATGGATCCCAGCACATGTTGGAGTATGGGGAAATGAACGTGCTGACAGCTTGGAAAAAAAGCGTTAGAGAGGCCTTAACCCGATATAGCAGCTCATTTGGGCCGGGGAGAAATGAAACAACATTCAAAGGGAGGTGGGGAAAGGAGCTAAGGTGAGTGGCAGAAGGAGAGATGAGGTAGTTGTCATCCGATTGAGGATAGGCCACTCATTACTGAACACTACCCAGTTCAGATTTGGAAGAGTGGCATCAGGGCAGTGTGTGGGTTGTACATTGGAGGAGGAGATAGTCCAACATGTATTGTTTGAGTGTCCTGAGTATGAAGACGAAAGGAAACAGTGGAAAGATGAGCTTCTTAGGGACGGTGGAGCTGACTTTAATCAGGCCTCAGTGCTGGGAAGGGAGGCCCTTACATTAGAAATTGAAATTGAAATTGCCCTTACATTATCTGGTAGAAGGCTCCGCAGCATCACTGCCCGCACCTCCAGAATGGGGAAGAGCTTCTTCCCGCAGGCAGTCAGACTGCTGAATAACCTGTAGTGCAATATTTTGGACTGTAATTTCTTAGTAACTCAGGTTGCAAACCAGCGCGTCATAGCACACCGCACCTTATGCCCCCGCACTTTCTGCTGCTACTACTTATATTTATTTAGAATAGTCTTTTGTTTACAAATCATACCACTAGCCTGCTGCTATTATTTATATTTATGTAGAACAGTCTACTGTTTACAAATCACACCACTAGCCACAGTGCTCTGCTAAAAGCCATGCCCTGTCTAGAGTGTTTGTTCTAGGTCACCTGCAAACTTGACCTGCCTTGTTTACAACTGTGTTGTATTGTTCACTACTGTGTTGCACTGTATGTACAGAAGTGTACAGGAGAGTGTAAGCGTGTGAGTGTGTGTGAGTGTGTGAGTGCGTGTGTGAGTGGGTGAAGTGAATCTGTGTAGCCCCTCAGTAGTGTATGTAGGCACTATTATGTATCTGTCTTGTCTATACTGTGTTTTAACAGTTATGTGTCCACCAATTGTTCCCGGTGAAACGCTGTCTCGTCTCACTATGTACTGTGTATATGGCTGAAACGACAATAAAAACCTACTTGACTTGACTTGACTTGAAATACCTAATAACAACAGGAGTTACATCCCCTAATCTAAGTAGTAGGTAGCAGAACCTCCCGGGAACCAGTAGGTGGCGGTATGCGCAAGTAAAGCGTAACCCGCCAATAACCCGAAAGAAGAAGAAGAAGAAGAAGAAGGTCCCACAAATATGACGTCACATGAAAATACACATGTGCCTCCTCTCCGCCGCTACAGAAGAAATCAGCTGCCTACTCTAAGCTGTAACAAAGATTTTAACATTTGACTTTTGTTCCTTATAGGAGTTAGTCATGTCGTCCAGCTGTAGGAGACCGGAGCATATAGCTCCGCCTGAGGTGGTGAGTGATTTAAGATGTTTGCGAGGTGTTTTGCGTGAGTTGCGTTACGGTGAGTTGCGTTACGGTGAGGTGCGTGCTGCCAGTATTGACTGACTTGCATAGTGGTCGCAGAGACTGCTAATTAGCTAGGCCAGGCTCACTGGTTTAGGAGTCATTTACGATCTCTCTGAACTCCGTAAGAGTACCTTTTGAGCTCCCCGCATGTGTGAATATTAAGAGAAGTGTGCGGCACAGACAACTTACACAACTTAGCTGCTAGACAAGTTGCTGGTTCGAATCCCACCCTACCCATGGTGGAGATGCCCTTGAGCAAGGCATCTAACCCCACACTGCTCCAGGGACTGTAACTGAAACCCTGTAAATATCTGTAAGTCGCTCTGGATAAGAGCGTCAGCTAAGTGTAATGTAATACTTAATGTCCGAAAC
>CM050203.1:380000-387500 GCA_027475355.1 Coilia nasus
CTACAGCAAGCCTAGAGGGACAAAACACAGTTGTCACAGGGGCAGTTCAGTATAGTTTGTCTTTGAAGCCCTTCCAAATACACGATGATAACAGACTGTCATCAATCGTAGATTATGAATACTGTGTTATGAGATTTACTTTTCATTCTTGCATTAAAGTTATGAAATTCTGTGTTTGAAAAAAAATCGTGGATGAAATGGAATAATGAAATCGCAGTATCTGCCAGAAAATCGCAGTTCAATTTTTTCTTAAAATTGTTCAGCCCTAATGCCTATGTGTGTGTACATCTGTGACTGCATGTGTCTTTGTGTGTGTGTGTGTCTGCACGTGTGTGTGTTACTGTGTTAGTCTGTCTGCAAACATATGTGACTGTGTGTGTGTGTGTCTGCATGCAAACATATCTGTGACTGTGTGTGTGTGTGTGTGTTAGACCAGAGGAGCTCGTGCAGTCTTCCAGATTTACCCAGAGAATTCTGAACAGGTAGGTGTAAACACACACACACACACACACACACACACACACACACAGAAGCCTAATGGTTCTGTGCCATATTGAAGCAAAACCGTAGCCATCACACTTACATCGGTGCAGACGCCATTACCCCCTACGCCATTAACCCCTACGCCATTACCCCCTACGCCATTACCCCCTACGCCATTACCCCCTACGCCATTACCCTCTTATGCCATTACCCCCTACGCCATTACCCCCTACGCCATTACCCCCTACGCCATTACCCCCTACGCCATTACCCCCCTACACCATTACCCTCTTATGCCATTACCCCCCTACGCCATTACCCTCTTATGCCATTACCCCCCTACGCCATTACCCTCTTATGCCATTACCCCCTACGCCATTAACCCCTACGCCATTAACCCCTACGCCATTACCCCCTACGCCATTACCCCCCTACGCCATTACCCCCTACGCCATTACCCCCTACGCCATTACCCCCTACGCCATTACCCCCTACGCCATTACTCCACTTCCTCCCTACCCCATTACCTCCCTATGACATGATGGCTTAGGAGTGTGTGTGTGTGTGTGTCTTAGTGTCTTCGTAGAGGAGATGATATTGTAGTCCACAGCTTAGATCAGCACAGAACCATAAACTACACTTATAAACCTCTACACATCCTTACCCCACTGTGTGTGTGTGTGTGTGTGTGTTAGCTGGAGCTAATTACGGCCCAGGCAATGCGAGCAGGCTTCACAGGAGGTGTGGTGGTGGATTACCCCAACAGCACAAAGGCCAAGAAGTGAGTTTGGGTGTATGTGTGTGTACGGGTGGCATGTGTATTGTTCAGGTTCTTTTTGTGTGTGTGTGTGTGTGTGTGTGTGTGTGTGCGCATGCTAATGCAGGTGTGTTGATGTATCGGCAGGTTCTTGTGCCTTTTTGCTGGTGTGTGTGTGTGTACTAATGCAGGTGTGTGTTGATGTATCGGCAGGTTCTTCTTGTGCCTGTTTGCTAGTGTGTGTGTGTGTGTGTGTGTGTGTGTACTAATGCAGGTGTGTGTTGATGTATCGGCAGGTTGTTCTTGTGCCTGTTTGCTAGTGTGTGTGTGTGTGTGTGTGTGTGTGTGTGTGTACTAATGCAGGTGTGTGTTGATGTATCGGCAGGTTCTTCTTGTGCCTGTTTGCTGGTGTGAGTGGCGTGCTACCAAAGGTGAGTCCTTACGCTGGTCAGATCATGCATTCATGTAGATTTCTGATGCTAGCTTAGGGACATGTTAGCTTTCTGACACTAACTTCAGGGCATGTTAGCTTTTTGGAGCTAGTTTAGGGACATGTTAGCTCTCTGACGCTAGTTTAGAGACATGTTAGCTTTGTGACGCTAGTTTAGAGACGTGCTAGCTTTCTGACGCTAGTTTAGAGACATGTTAGCTTTCTGACGCTAGCTTAGAGACATGTTAGTTTTCTGCCTCTACCTTAGCGACATGTTAGCTTTCTGGCCCTAGCTTAGGGACATGTTAGCTTTCTGACTCTATCTTAGCGGCATGTTAGCTTTCTGACACTAACTGAGGGACATGTTGGCTTTCTGGCACTAGCTTAGGGACATGTTAGCTTTCTGATGCTAGTTTTGAGACATGTTGGCTTTCTGATGCTAGTTTAGTTTTGTGTGTGTGGTCTGACGGATAATGTGTGCAGTTGGTGTGTGTTTGTGGTTGGTTTGTGTGTGTGTGTGAGGGCTAATGTGTGTGTGTGTGTGTGGGCGAATGTGCGTATTGTGTGTGTGTGTGTGTGTGAGGGCTAATGTGTGTGTGTGTGTGACGGCGAATGTGCGTATTGTGTGTGTGTGTGTGAGGGTGAATGTGCGTATTGTGTGTGTGTGTGTGAGGGCTAATTTGTGTGTGTGTGAGGGCTAATGTGCGCATGGTGTGTGTGTGAGATGGCTAATGTGTGTGTGTGTGGTGTTTCAGGGTTTGGGATCGGAGACGGCGGAGAGAGGAGTGTCTTCTCAAGCTCACTTCACAACACAGAGGTGAACACCCCTTTCCTCACGCTGAGGGTGCCCCCCCCCCCCCCACTGAGCTCCCAGACCGAGACTAAGAGCAGAGAGGGTGTGTGTGTGTGTGTGTGTGTGTGTGTGTGTGTGTGTGTGTGTGTGTAAGGTCGGGTGGGTAACCAGTAGGGGGCGCCCCCCTCCTCCCCACTGAGCTCCAAGACCGAGACTAAGGGCCCGTCCACACGACAACGTTTTCGGTTGAAAACGGTAAAGTTTGTTTGCGTTTTGGCCTTCCGTCCACACGGCGCCGGCGTTTTGGGTGACCGAAAACGATAACTTTTGAGAACGGGTTCCAAAGTGAGAAAGTCTGACAACGCCGCCGTTTCGTTTTCGTGTAGACAAGCAAAACGCAACCTTTTGGAAACGATGACGTCGTCGCCCATTCACCTTGCGCTGCACATATAACAACAACTTCAAACTTTTCCAAACTGGTTGCTGTCGAATAAATTGTGATTTGATTAGCTTGTACTGTAGGCTGGCTGTTGTGCAATTGTTTCTATCCTTTGCCATTAAACTGTCTGTATGGCTAGTAGGCTATAACAAATACTTCTTGTAGGCTTTCATTATTCTTAATTAATTAAAGAGCAACTGTCGCTGCTTTCAGCTCCCCTCAGTAACAACACGCATTGCTAAAATTAACATATGGCATGTTTTAAGCGAATAGTTGCGCAGTTGTCTCAAGTTTATTTGCAGCTCCTTCTATTTTTTCATGTTCTGCTCCGTATCGCTTAAATGGGTCAATTTAACGACGTGACATCTCACAACAGCGTCAAACTTTTACAAACAGGTTGTTGTGGGATACTTTGGGGTAAAAATCGTCTGCAGTGTAGGCTATGTGTAATGCAATTGCTTCTACCTTCTGACATTGAACTACAGGATGTTTTTGTATACATCGCTAGCTTAGCCCAAGAAACGCTTTTCACGTTATTCTTTTTAAATAGGGCAACTGTCGCTGCATCCGACCCATCTAAACTAGAACCCACCTTGCTAAAATCAACATACATTACATGTTTAAAGTGAATCATTGGCTTCTGATCATGCCCCTCAAGCTGGGACAGCGCACCTTCTGCAATGAAAACGCAATGAAAACGTTCCCGTGTGGACGGAAATATTTACTGCTCCGATGTCGTGTGGACGCGACTTTTTTTTTAACCCGGCAAGAAAAAAATCCAGGAACGTTGTCGTGTGGACGGGGCCTAAGAGCAGAGAGGGTGTGTGTGTGTGTGTGTGTGCGTGTGTGTGCGTGTGTGTGTGTGTGTGTGTGTGTGTGTGTGTGTGTGTAAGGTCGGGTGGGTAACCAGTAGGGGGCGCCCCCCCCCCCCCCCCACTGAGCCCCCAGACCGAGACTAAGAGCAGAGAGGGTGTGTGTGTGTGTGTGTGTGTGTGTGTGTGTGTGTGTGTGTGTGTGTGTGTAAGGTTGGGTGGGTAACCAGTAGAGGGCGCCCCCCCCCCCCCCCCCCCCCCTCCCCTCTGAGCTCCCAGACCGAGACTAAGAGCAGAGAGGGTGTGTGTGTGTGTGTGTGTGTGTGTGTGTAAGGTCGGGTGGGTAACCAGTAGAGGGCGCCCCCCCCTCCCCACTGAGCCCCCAGACCAAGACTAAGAGCAGAGAGGGTGTCGCCCCCCCGCACAGAGATGGCCAAGGGGGTTTTCCTCCCTCACACACATACACACACACACACACACATACACACACACACACACACACACACACATACGCACACACACACACAGACACACACACATACATATACACACACACACATACAGAGCGTGAAGGGGAGGAGTGTGAAAAAGAGTTAATAAGTGTGTGTGTGTGTGTGCAGGCTGCGCTATAAGGCCATGAAGGGCAAGCATGTGAAGAAGAGTAGAGACTGGATCATGGAGAAGAAGGAGAGGAGGAGGAGACAGGGCAGGTGGGTGTCATCAGAGAGAGAGAGAGAGAGAGTGTGTGTGTGTGTACGTGTGTGTGTGTGTGTACGCGGTCGTTGTGTGTCTGTGTGCACATGTGGTGTGTGTATTTGTGCACATGTCATGTGTTTGTGTACATGTTGTGTGTGTGTGTGTGTGTGTGTGTACGCGGTCGTTGTGTGTCTGTGTGCACATGTGGTGTGTGTGTGTGTACGTTGTGTGTCTCTGTGCATTTGTGGTGTGTGTATTTGTGCACATGTCATGTGTTTGTGTACATGTTGTGTGTGTGTGTGTGTGTGTGTGTGTGTGTGTGTGTGTGTGTGTGTTTTGTGTGTGTGTGTGCACGTCATGTGTTTGTGTACATGTTGTGTGTGTGTGTGTGTGTGTGTTTTGTGTGTGTGTGTGCACGTCATGTGTTTGTGTACATGTTGTGTGTGTGTGTGTGTGTGTGTTTTGCGTGTGTGTGTGTGCACATGTCATGTGTTTGTGTACATGTTGTGTGTGTGTGTGTGTGTGTGTGTGTGGCTGCTAGTATCTGCACTGACTCTTGCTGCTGTCCCCAGGGAGGTGCGCGCTGACTCCAAGTACACCGGACGCCACAGGAGACCCCACTTCTAAACACCCCCCCAAATACCCCATATATACACCCCATACACCCCACTGCCCCACCCTCATATACCCTAATACATCCCATATCCCCCTCCCCAAATACCCCCGGCTGCCCCACCCACGCCCCACCCTCATATACCCTAATACATCCCATATCCCCCTCCCCAAATACCCCCCACCCTCATATACCCTAATACATCCCATATCCCCCTCCCCAAATACCCCCCACCCTCATATACCCTAATACATCCCATATCCCCCTCCCCAAATACCCCCCACTGCCCCACCCACACTGCAGTGAAACCTGCAGCCACGCACACACCCGCCTGGATGCCCCGAGACTCCTCCCCCTGTACACCCAGAGGCTCCACCCACCACACACCTGGATGCTCAGACTCCTCCCCCTGTACACCCAGAGGCTCCACCCACCACACACCTGGATGCTCAGACTCCTCCCCCTGAACACCCAGATGCTCCTCCCACTACACGCCTGGAGCTCACATGGAGCGGCGGAAGCTTTCTGCAGGAGGGGGCGTGTCTGCTCCCAAGTGGGCGGAGTTCTTCATATGAGGGCGGGCTAACCCTGTGGGGGTGTGTGTGCTGCTATTTGGGGGTGGGTGTGTGTGTGGGGTGTGTGTGTGGGCGGGACTAACCATGTGTGGTGTGTGCGCTGCTATTTGGGGGTGGGGGTGTGTGTGGGGTGTGTGTGTGTGCGGGACTAACCATGTGGGGGTGTGTGTGCTGCTATTTGGGGGTGGGTGTGTGTGTGGGGTGTGTGTGTGTGTGGGCGGCAGTAACCATGTGGGGGTGTGTGGTCCTGTGGGGATGTGTGTGTCTTCCTGTGTGCTCTTGTGGGGGCATGCCTGTGTGTGTGTGTGTGTGTGTGTGTGTGTGTGTGTGTGTGTGTGTGTGTTCCTGTGGGGGTGTGTGTGTGTGTGTTCCTGTGTGTGTGTGTGTGTGTGTGTGTGTGTGTGTGTGTGTGTGTGTGTGTGTGTGTGTGTGTGTGTGTGTTCCTGTGGGGGTGTGTGTGCGCTTATGTGGGGGTGTGTTTTCCTGTGTCATGCAGAGACGTCCATTCCTCCTGCAGCCTCGTGGGTGCGTACATTCATGGACCTCCTGTGCCTCAATAAAGACTCTTGATGTGTGTTATACTCCAGTGCTCACGTGCTGTGTGTGTGCGTGTGTGTGCGTGTGTGTGCGTGTGTGGGTTACACCTGCTGCAGACTTGTGTGTGCGGTGTTAAGGGTTAAGGTGGCCTGCATGGTTTTATGGCTGGCCTGAGCCAATCAGAAAAGCCTATAGGGGAGACCAGAAACGGTGTGGACACACCAGCAGCCAGATGATGATTTGGGTTATCTTTGGAAAGCTAAAGTAGATACAGAGTTTCATTTCATGCTTTGTGAGATTTTGAACACCATTGTAGTTACAGGCCTATTTGAACTTTGATGGAATAAACTGTTTTGGAATCTTTGGAAAGCCCTGAGACGTCTTCATGAGACTCGTTGGAAAACTCAACGCCACTGAACTAGTAGAGTAGAGAGGGGGAATAAGCCCCCGTGGGGTAATACGTCCCCGGCCTGTTTAACACAAAATAACCACTAGATGGCGCAAATTGACATTTCTATCATTGCTATGGCCTGCCTTGACAACGGGGATATACAAATATCAACTGTGGATCGCATATCAGCTACGCAGCGGAGAGAGATCATATTTCATGTTAAGTGATAGCCTATAATTTTCAGATATCAGTAAACCTGTATTTAAAAAGCTGCTATTTCACCAACTAGTTCAGTGGTATATATGGTATGAGTAGACAAGTCAGTACGTTAAAAAAACACATTAGTGAGAAAAAGTTGAATCACATTTTGAAAGCAAGACTTTTTTTGTAAGAGTAGTCTGGAGAAAAAAAGCCCCCTTGACGGCGGGGTAAATGGCCCCCAGGGGGCATCGTTTTCTTTAAAATAATTACTGTGTTTCATACATTTCTGAATAGCAGATACATAGTTATTAGTAACATCTCGCATACCTGGTCGAGTAAATCAAGTAAATTGAACCTAATATTAAAAATATTACCTCAGATTAGCCTAGCTAGCTATGTAGGCTAGCTTGAACAGTTGCCTAAGATTAGCCACATCAGATTTGGCATATTGATGTTTATCATCAGATTCATAATTATTAATAAAATAATTTTTCTATTTATTAATTCAGAGATATTTTCTTGTTTCTTTCACATGAGACTTTTTTCACACTTTTGCTATCCAAACAGCTTTTTTTAGTGAGGGGGCCTATTGCCCCACCTCAGGGGGCCTTTTACCACACTGGGAGGGTAAAAGGCCCCCTTAGCACAATGTTTGTTTTTGTTAAAAAAAAAGTAATTAAGTATTAACTTATGGCAACTTTCATGGTGGTGTTATTGTTAATGTCACTGCTGTCAAAAACTGTGATTGAAAACTAAACACATGGTTCATGTCA
>CM050203.1:392500-400000 GCA_027475355.1 Coilia nasus
CGCAGCATTCTGGACGGGATGTAAGCATTCAGTATGACGTTGAGATAGGTGGGGGCGGATCCAGAAGTGACTTTGTAGGCTAGAGTCAAAGCTTTGTGTTGAATTCTGGCAGCCACCGGGAGCCAATGCAGGTTGATGAAGAGAGGAGTGACATGCGACCTTTTGGGTTGATTGAAAACCAGTCGTGCTGCTGCATTCTGAACCATTTGCAATGGTTTGATTGCACAAGCAGGAAGGCCAACCAGAAGGGCGTTGCAATAGTCGAGGCGAGAGATGACCATAGCCTGAACCAGAAGCTGAGTAGCATATTGGGTCAGGTACGGTCTGATTTTTCTAATGTTGTATAGCGCATAACGGCATGACCGCGCTACGGAGGCAATGTGGTCAGAAAAAGATAGCCGGTCATCAATCATGACGCCCAGGTTTTTAGCAACCTTGTTCAGAGCAGTGACAGTGCCCATATTCAGGCTGATATCATGGTGGATTGACTCCTGGGCTGGGATCACCAGGAGTTCAGTCTTAGACAGATTGAGCTGGAGGTGGTGTTCCTTCATCCATGCGGAGAGTGCGGAGAGACAGGCAGAGATGCGTGCAGAGACTGTGGTGTCATCTGGTCGAAACGACAAGTACAGCTGTGTATCATCAGCATAGCAGTGATAGGAGAAGCCGTGTGAGCGGATGATGCGGCCCAGCGAGGTGGTGTAGATGGCGAAGAGAAGGGGGCCCAGCACCGACCCTTGGGGAACACCTGTGGAGAGAGTGTGAGTTGATGACAGTTGTCCTTGCCAAGACACTTCAAAGGAGCGTCCAGTGAGGTAGGATGTAAACCAGGAGTGTGCTATGCCTGTGATGCCTATGTGTGAGAGTGTAGTTAGCAGTATGCTGTGGTTGACTGTATCGAAGGCTGCCGATAAGTCGAGTAGGATAAGTACTGATGACTGACCTTCAGTTCTGGCTACTCTGAGGGCTTCTGTGACGGAAAGCAGTGCTGTTTCAGTGGAGTGGCCGCTTCTAAAGCCAGACTGCTTTGGGTCAAGTAGGTCATTCTGGGTGAGGAAATTAACTACCTGCTTAGAGACCGCCCTCTCGATGGCTTTTGAAAGGAAGGGAAGCAGTGAGACCGGCCGATAGTTCTCCACCTGGGCGGGGTTGAGTGTGGTCTTTTTGAGCAGTGGTGTGACCCTAGCCTGTTTGAAGGCAGCTGGTACTATACCTGATGATAGCGAAGCATTCATCACGGACGTGATCGATGGGGCTACTGTTGGGGCGATGGCTTGCAGCAGATTCGAGGGGACGGGGTCTAGTGGGCAGGTGGTAGGACGGCTTCCAGTGATGAGTTTGAAGACGTCGCTTTCGGAGAGAGGGGTGAATGAGGAAAGTGTTGCATCGTAGATCGTGGGAGGTTGCAGGTTGAGGCCGGGTGGGTCACAGAATTGATTGCTGATAGCCGCTACTTTTTCTGTAAAGAAGGAGGCAAAAGTATTAGCAGTTAGATTGGTGGCAGGAGGCGGGGGAGGGGGGTTGAGCAGCGATTTGAAGGCACAGAAGAGTTTCCGGGTGTCAGTGGTGTTGCTGATTTTATTGTTGTAGTAAGCTGTTTTAGCAGTCGTAACCGAGGAGGAGAATGACGCTAGAAGAGATTGGAAGGTCTCTAGGTCTTCCAGATCGCTGGATTTGTGCCATTTTCGTTCCGCAGCTCTGAGGGTGGTGCGCAAGGAGCGGATGGTATCTGTCAGCCAGGGGCGGGGCTGGGTAGAGCGTGTGGGTTTGGTGGAAAGGGGACACAGGGTATCCAGGCAGGAGGTCAGTGTAGAGCAGAGGGATTCTGTGGCAGCATCGACCTCTAGTGGAGAGAAGGTGTTGGGAGGGGGTAAGGCAGAGGCAACAGCAGAGGCAAAGTGAGTAGTAGACAAGTTGCGAAGGTTGCGACGGAAGGTTACCATGGGTGGGGGAGTGGAGGGTAATTCCGAGAGGGAAACCATGAAGCGGATGAAAAAGTGGTCTGATGTATGTAATGGTGTGACCATTACATCGTCAGCCTTGCAGTTTTTAGTCAGGATTAAGTCCAGTTGATTACCATTTTTGTGAGTCGGGGGGCTGCTAACCAGCTGTAGGTCAAGTGAGTTAATGAGGGATAAGAAATCTGTAGCCATACCTTGTCGAGGTGGATGTTGAAGTCCCCAAGGACTAGTAGCGGGCAGTCAAGGTCAGGGATGGAGGACAGTAGTGTGTCTAGCTCAGTCACAAAGTCACCCAGAGGTCCTGGTGGACGGTAGATGACAACCACAGAGATTTTAAATGGAGCTGTTACCTATTCGAAGGAGTTTGAGTTGGTCTTGTCAGGCAGTAAGGGAGCGTAGTTCCATTTGGTGTTCACTAGGACACCAGTTCCACCACCTCGCTTTGAGAGGCGGGGGGCATGGGAGAAAGAGTGGGTCGCAGACAGTGCAGCCAGTGTCGCAGTGTTTTCTGGTTTCAGCCAGGTTTCTGTGAGGGCCAGCAGATCCAGTGATAAACTGTTGGCGTAGGCAGGGATGAAGTCAGCCTTGTGTGTGTCTGGTCATGGTACCATGTCCAGGGTGTGTGTGTGTGTGGGGATGGTACCATGCCCAGGGCACCTCAGTGCGAGTGTGTGTGTGTGTATGTGTGTGTGTCTGGGCATGGTACCATGTCCAGGGTGTGTGTGTGTGTGGGGATGGTACCATGCCCAGGGCACCTCAGTGCGAGTGTGTGTGTGTGTGCTAGTGGCCCACATGTCGGGTTCCATGGTGCGTGTGTGTGTGTGGTCTGTCACTCATGTGGACTTTGGCAAATCAATGAAGTGCACAGTAATCAGCTAGCTAGACATTTGCTGCAGGTGTGTGTGTGTGTGTGTGTGTGCTTGTGTGTTTGTTTGTGTGTTCTTGTGTGTGTGTTTGTGTGTGTGCTTGTGTGTTTGTGTGTAGGTGTGAGTGTGTGTGTGTGTGTGTTTGTGTGTTCTTGTTTGTGTGTAGGTTTGTATGTGTGTGTGTGTGTGCTTGTGTGTTTGTGTGTAGGTGTGCGTGTGTGTTTGTGTGTACGTGTGTGTGTGTGTGTGTGTGCCCAGACAGGAAGGCGGGACTTGAGGAGTTGATGATTGACATTAAGCAGCTGGCCAATCAGGTTCGCTCCAGCTTAAAGGGTGAGATATGACATCATCACACACACACACTGACAGTCTCAGTACCCAAAGAGTAAGTGCCCACACACACACACACACACACACACACACACACACACACACACATGGCCACGTATAAGCAAGCAACGCTACTGGCAAGTGAGTGTGCATGTGTGTTTGTGGAGTACAGGTGTGTGTGTGTGTGTGTGTGTGTGTGTGTGTGTGTGTGTGTGTGTGTGTGCAGGTATTCAACAATCTATTGAGCAGGAGGAGGGGCTAAGGAGATCATCAGCAGACCTGCGGATACGCAAGACTCAGGTACGCATGTGTGTGTGTGTGTGTGTGTGTGTAGCATGCTACTCTGTCTCGTAGGTTTGTGTGTGTGATGTATAACACTGTGTGTACGCATGTGTGTGTGCGTGTGTGTGTGTGTGTAGCATGCTACTCTGTCTCGTAGGTTTGTGTGTGTGATGTTGGAGTATAACGCCGTCCAGTCAGACTATCGCCAGCGCTGTAAGACCCGAATCCTACGTCAACTAGAAATCAGTGAGCCACACACACACACACACACACGCACACACACACACACACACACTGCAAGACCTGTATCCTATGGCAACTAGACATCAGTGCGCTACACACAGACACAAACACACAGACCCATATACACATACACACACGCTTATACACACACAAACACACACACAAACAGGACAGGCTGGTACAGATGGGAGTGCAGCCCTGGCTAGTAGCCAGTCCCCGCCCCTTTACCCTGTATAACTCCGCCCCCTACAGCATAGACATGTACCACCTGCAGACAAATAGCCCCGCCCCCTACAGCAGGAGGAGGAGAGAGAAATAATAATAATAATAATAATAATAATAATAAACTTTATTTGTACAACACAATTCGTACATGCAAGATGCAGCTCAAAGTGCTTTACAGTTTAGCAGGGTTGTCACAGGACAACATTTCTTGCAGTCCAGTGTCGCCGCAGCAGATGAATACAGTTGTAAACTGACTCTTGCGTGAACACGGGTAGACAGTCCTTGTAGGCCCCAGTCAGCAGTCTTTTTTAGTCCAACGGCGCTAGAACCATGCAATGCCCTGTTAATGCGGGCTCTTATGTGAACATAGGTCAGCAGTCCTTGCAAACCAGAGGCACTGGATGAGGAAAGTTCATTTAGGCGCAGTCGGTTGTTAGTGTCCCCAGGGAGCAACAGGGGTGAGGAAAAACTCCCTGTTTGTTTGATTTGTGTACATTCAGGAAGAAACCTCAGGAATCAGTGAGTAAAACTCCCTGTTTTTCTAGGAAGAAACCTCAGGCAGAACCACATCTCCCGTGGGAGCCCATCTGCCGGGGCTGGTAACGGGAAGTCTCTGACTGAAGAGCCTTTGATCTGAACGGGGGAGTCTGGCTGAAGGGACTTTGGTCCGAGTAGTTAGGTATAGGCATGGTTGAATAGGTAGGTCTTTAGTTGTCATTTGAAGACGTCGATGGATTCTGCTTCTCTGATGTGCTGTGGTAGGATATTCCATCTCTTTGGGGCGTAGTATGAGAAGGCCGATTCCCCGATCCTTTTGGATGGTGCGTCTGGAATCCTCAGGAGACCGGCATCAGCGGATCTAAGGGCTCGTGCAGGGGTATAAGAAGATAATGCGTCAGTAAGTCTTTCTTGGTTTTGTTAGTAATCTTGCAGCCGAATTTTGAATAAGCTGCAGTTTTTCAATTGATTTTTTTGGGAGGCCTGTGAACAAGGCATTGCAGTAGTCTAATCTACTTGTAATAAATGCGTGAACAAGGTTTTCAGTGTCTGGCTGGGTCAAGAAGGGACGAACTTTTGCAATATTTCTTAGATGGAAGTATGCTGTTTTAGTAACTTTGTTGATGTGTGGTTTGAGGCTTAGGTCAGAGTCAAGGATGACACCTAGGCTAGTTACCTGTTCTCTGACATGTTGGTTTAGGTCAGGGGTTCCCAAACTTTTCAGACCGCGACCCCCAGTTTTAAGCTGCTGACGACCCGCGACCCCCGCAACCATTCTCTGTCACGCGCGCGCGTTCTCGCTCTCTATCGCTCTGTTTCTCTCCCTCCCTCTCTCATAATGTTTCTGTGTTACACATACAAGGCAATAGAGCAAAAACAAAACTGAACACAATCTCTGAACTAGTGTATTTTATTACCAAAACAGTGAAAACAAATAGGCAACATCCCATAATAATGTATATAAAATGCTGAGCATATACGGACATATTACAAATATTACGAACAAAATCCAAATCGTCGCTATTGTTGCTAGTTTCATTAAAGTTTCCCCAGTCGTTTGGAACATTTTTGTCTGCGCAATTAAATATGCCACCTCATATGAAGCCTTCTGGGCCTTTGCAGAGATAGTTGTTTGCTTAGTAAGGGCTTTCTTCTGCGCCTGTAACAGTCTTTTCTGTGAAAAAAGTCACTGGGTATATCTGTGAAGCTGGGATGTTTGGTCTTCATATGCCTACATAATTTCGCAGATTTAGACTCTCGTGTGCGAGGACTTCAAAGCACACAACGCACGGAGGGTGTTGTACCTGATTTATAATAATACACGTGAAAACTCGAAGCAGGGACCCAGATTTAAACAGTAGGTGAAGAGGAGGGTCTGCTCGCCAGAGGAGGGTCTGTTCTGCTGATAGCTATGCTAATCGGGCAGGGCAGGGCAGGGCAATAGAACGACAACAGGTCACACATTTGATGCCCGCTAATGGGAGGGTGATGGTCCTCTGGTTAGCAAACAGGCAGAAGCATTATTTTTGGAAATCATCTCGCGACCCTTCTCCACTGCCCCGCGACCCCCCGACCCCTACTTTGGGAACCACTGGTTTAGGTTACCTAGACTGGGGAGGAGAGCTTCACATTTGTCTTTAGGGTCAATAAGTAGTAGATCAGTTTTGTTTTCGTTTAATTTTAGAAAGTTATTGCTCATCCAATGCATGACAGCTGACAAACAGGAGGTTAAAGACTGTAGAGCTGTGGTTTTGTTTGGCTCAACTGAGATATAAGGTTGTGTATCATCGGCATAACTATGAAAGTCTATATTATGTTTGGGTATGTTGCCCAGCGGTAGCATGTATAATGAGAAAAGGAGGGGGCCAAGACAGCTGCCTTGAGCAACACCGAAGGGTATGTTGTGATTTTTAGATACATGCTCTCCTATACTAATATAGAATTGTCTTCCGGTGATGTATGACTCAAGCCATTTTAGTACATGGTCTGAGAGGCCCACCCAAGTTTTGAGATGATGTAGTAGTATGTTGTGGTCAATTGTGTCAAAGGCGGCACTTAGGTCCAGTAGGACTAGGGCAGATACTTTGTTTGTGGCTGTACTGAGTCTGAGGTCATTTACTATTTTGGTTAACCCTCTAGGCGCCAGGGTTTTTTTTTTTTAATGCTCAATTTTGACATCTAAATTTCAAAAGGCTGTGGCTTGAAATTGGTAACAGATACAGCCTGACTGTAAATTTGACAAATGTTGAGGATGACCCAAAGTTTATGTTGGCAGTAAATTGACCCATCTAATTTGCATATTGTGATGTCACAGGGTGGTGGCCATCTTGCATTTTGACGTTTTTTTCATGAAATGCAGAGATTTGTCAATAAATGCTCAACCCATTTCATAACATTTGCCCCTTACCATCACTGTTATGTGTTGCACATACATTATGGTCAGGAAAACAATAAATTGTAAGCCAACAGTGTACATTATAACTAATATAGAGCCATATAGTAACAAACGCATGTGAACGGTAGGCTGGTCTTTTGCCTGCATGGGCCTAAAGTGTGCCTATCTGTCCAGGTGGCAGTCTTTGTGGTTTTTCAGTGTGTAGTACCTCTCATTGCAAGGTCCAGCACACAGACCCACTCCACAGCACCATATTGCATAGCCAGTCACACTGTAAGTCTTACTGACATTTCTGAATCTGGGCATGGGCATATTGATTTGTTTCAGTTGTGAACAAATTCAAGAAATCAGTTGGAAACAACATATAGGGCCAATTTATCATTGGTCATCTCTCTGTCCCTCCTATATCCAATTGGCTTACCTAGGGGCTTTATCCAGTTTTGGTATTGTTCCTCATCACCGTTGCTAAAACACACCCAGGCTCTAATTAGGCCTACTAATTATTACCATCATCATTCACACCTGCAGCCTGAACACACATGCAGCCTCTGTGTCGTTTGCCCCCTTTCCCTTATGCGCACGGAGAGTGAGCACTCCCGATTGTATTTTACTACCTCTCCCGCGGTTGAAAGATTCATCGTCGCTACTTTCATTTTTATTGGCACTCCTACTGACTACAACAGCTCTTCTACGGACAATC
>CM050203.1:410000-415000 GCA_027475355.1 Coilia nasus
CCACACACATACATGTACCCCCCCACTTACATACATGTACCCCCCCCACACACATACATGTACCCCCCCACATACATACATATACCCCCCCACTTACATACATGTACCCCCCCCCACACACATACATGTACCCCCCACCACATACATACATGTACCCCCCCACTTACATACATATACCCCCCCCACACACATACATACATGTACCCCCCCCCCCCACTTACATACATGTACCCCCCCCACACACATACATACATGTACCCCCCCACCCCACATACATACATGTACCCCCCCCACTTACATACATGTACCCCCCCACACACATACATGTACCCCCCCCCCCACTTACATACATGTACCCCCCCCACACACATACATACATGTACCCCCCCCACTTACATACATGTACCCCCCCACATACATACATGTACCCCCCCACACACATACATTTCCCCCCCCCACTTACATACATGTACCCCCCCCACACACATACATGTACCCCCCCACCCCACACACATACATGTACCCCCCCACTTACATACATGTACCCCCCCACCCCACACACATACATGTACCCCCCCACTTACATACATGTACCCCCCCACCCCACATACATACATGTACCCCCCCACCCCACACACATACATGTACCCCCCCACATACATACATGTACCCCCCCACCCCACACACATACATGTACGCCCCCACATACATACATGTACCCCCCCCACTTACATACATGTACCCCCCCACCCCACACACATACATGTACCCCCCCCACACACATACATACATGTACCCCCCCCACATACATACATGTACCCCCCCCACTTACATACATGTACCCCCCCCACTTACATACATGTACCCCCCCACCCCACATACATACATGTACCCCCCCCCAAACATAAATGTACTACCCCCCCCACACTCATACATGTACTACTCCTGCCACAAACATACATTTACTCCCCCCCACCCCACAATCATACATGTACTACCCCCACAAACATACATGTACCCTCCCACAATCATACATTTACCCCACCCCCCCCACTCCACAAACATACAGTACATGTTATTTGTAAGTGCCATTTATAAGTGCCTTTCAGGGTACCCAAAGACACTGAGCAGTACACATAAGCAAACATACATAAAATCATAGAAACACATAAAAATCATGGAAAAGTAAAATGCATAAAATCATTGAGCAATCATCAACAACACTAAAGCCCCATCAACAACACTAAGCTCCATCAACAACACTACAGCCCCATCAACAACACCCATCAACAACACTAAACCCCACCAACAACACCCATCAACAACACTAAGCCCCATCAACAACACTAAGCCCCATCAACAACACTACAGCCCCATCAACAACACTAAGCCCCATCAACAACACTAAACCCCACCAACAACACCCATCAACAACACTACAGCCCCATCAACAACACCCATCAACAACACTAAACCCCACCAACAACACCCATCAACAACACTAAAGCCCCATCAACAACACTAAGCTCCATCAACAACAATACAGCCCCATCAACAACACCCATCAACAACACTAAACCCCACCAACAACACCCATCAACAACACTACAGCCCCATCAAAAACACTAAGCTCCATCAACAACACTACAGCCCCATCAACACCCATCAACAACACCAAACTCCATCAACAACACTAAAGCCCCATCAACAACAATAAAGCCCCATCAACAACACTACAGCCCCATCAACAACACTACAGCCCCTTTAACAACACCCATCAACAACACTAAACCCCACCAACAACACCCATCAACAACACTACAGCCCCTTTAACAACACTACAGCCCCATCAACAACACTACAGCCCCATCAACAACACTACAGCCCCATCAACAACACTAAACCCCACCAACAACACCCATCAACAACACTAAACCCCACCAACAACACCCATCAACAACACTACAGCCCCATCAACAACACTACAGCCCCATCAACAACACTAAGCCCCATCAACAACACTAAGCCCCATCAACAACACTACAGCCCCATCAACAACACCCATCAACAACACTAAGCCCCATCAACAACACTTAGCCCCATCAACAACACTAAAGCCCCATCAACAACACTAAGCCCCATCCACATGTACCCCCCCACACACACACACATACATGTACCCCCCATGCATACACATACATGTACCCCCTCACAGCCCAAAGGACAACATAGATGTGTGTGTGTGTGTAATATTGTACTTGTCAAAATTATTTTTGTCAGAATGATCTTTTGATGATCTTAATTAAATGGACGCCACTGGCAACAAACTGTGTGTTTCTGTGTTTGTGTGTATGCAATGCAGGCTTGTGCAATCATGCACTGCTCCACCTCTTTCACCTGCTGCTCTCTACCGCCACCTGCTGCTCAGTGCATATCAGTGCTGCTCTCTACCGCCACCTGCTGCTCAGTGCGTATCAGTGCTGTACTCTACTGCCACCTGCTGCTCAGTGCGTATTAGTGCTGTTCTTTACTGCCACCTGCTGCTCAGTGCATATCAGTGCGGCTCTGCTGTTGTGCGGCACATTCATGTGCCTTATTTATTTACATGTCTCTGGGCTATTTGAGAGTGTAAATGTTTAGGTGGGTTTGTGTAATCTTACATCTATCTTACTGCTTTTATCTACTGTATTCTACTCTGCACAACAGCGCCCTCTTCAGGCAGGATGAGGTTCCATGTGTATTAGCACCAGAGGCAATTGACAGCGTAAACAGTGTGTTGTAAAAAGCAGATTTATTGAGAAACATTTAAAGCCAAAGTGATGCAACGTCTTTATATGCATAACTGCCTTGTAAAGGCAGAGTGTTTATGTGTCTTTGTGTGTGTGTGTGTGTGTGTGTGTGTGTGTGTGTGTGTGTGTGTGTGTCCTAAAAATGTTCATTTTCATTCTAGGCCATATGACATCAACGGCCTATAGAGTCACAGGAAGCAGTAATGATCATAACGCTGTGTGTGTGTTGGTGATGTGCTCAGTGTGTGTGTGTGTGTGTGTGTGTGCTGCTGATGTGTGTGGCGGTGTGTGTGTTGCAAATGTGCTAAGTGTGTGTGTGTGTGTTGCTGATGTACTTATTGTATGATGGTGTGTGTGTGTGTTGCTAATGTGCTCAGTGTGTGGATGTGTGTGTGTTGGAGAGAATGATGTCAGGCTTGGCGCTGGGTGTGATGTGTTGATTCGTCTCGGGGTCGATGCGCTGGTTGCCGGGGGCCTGGTTGCTAGGGGTGAGGCGATTGTGACCGGGCGGCGTGTCCTGCTGTTTGGATGTCTCGGTGGGCGTGTCCATGGTGCTGGAGGGGAGGGGCTTGAGGCTGATTGGCGGGTGGTGGCGGGTGGATGTCTCGGTGGGCGTGTCCATGGTGCTGGAGGGGCGTGTCTGGCGGCGGAGCGTGGCGAGGAGGCGGTGCCGGAAGGTTCTGCAGAGGTGGACGTAGATTAGGGGGTCCAGGCACACGTTGGTGGTGCAGAGCCACAGTGTGGCCTCCTTGACCCCGTACAGCACGCCCTGCAGCCAGCAGCGCCCCCCCGCGCCCCCCGCGCCCCCGCGCGTCTGACTCAGCGTGTACGGCACCCGCGCAAAGTGGAACGGCGCAAAACACACGAAGAACACACCCACCACCACAAAGACCTGCGGGAGAAACACAAACAAGGTGAGTGTGTGTGTCTGTGTGTGTGTCTGTGTGTGTGCGTGAATGTGTGCGCGCGTGCATGTGTGTGTGTTAGTGCTGATTTCGTCAGTAGACCAGATCAAATATCTTCTTTCCATGACTAAGATGAGATGTTGACGATGCTAAAATGGTGTTCTAGAACATAATAAGACGATATTGTGCATTTTGTTTACCAAAAAAAAACACGAGATTCAAATGTTTTAATGTTCAACTGAGATAAATCTATTTTGATAGTTGTCTTTAATACAATACGTCTTGAAAATGTTACCAAAAAGAGTTCCATTCAGAGTCTCTAAAGTTGCAGCTCAAGTTCCTGCAGTAGCTTGGTGCTGCAGACACCTAGGGTTGGGGTTCTTTCTGCTACAGCCACAGCTTGGTAGCTTGGTGCTGCAGACACCTAGGGTTGGGGTTCTTCCTGCTACAGCCACACGGTGTGCCAGGAAGGACAGAAAGCCGACTGGTGGCATTTGAAATATCATGACACTGATGACACTGATAAGAAAAGCTAATGTCTAATTGTATCTGAAGGGAAGGTGTGCAGATTTAAAACATCGAGGAGTAACACCACAAATTTTCAGTGTGAAAAAGCTTGGCTAACCACTAGCACACTGAAATTAAAGGAGTACTTCCACAAGAAACCGTTTAGTACTTGCTCTTTTGAAATACGACAGGTCACCCTGAGTTGCACACGTGAAAATGTTCTTCTACCCCGATTGCTTTTATTAGTTAGTTAAAGAAAGTAGGCAGAAAAACGAGTGAATAAGAAAAAGGCCAACAAAGTGACGTAGGTTTGTAAATTTGAAAAAGCTATGCCACAGTTGTGATTATTGGAGAAGTTTTGTTGCAGCACACATTTGTTTAGCAAAGCATAGGTAAGTATGTGTGTTTGTGTAGAATGTAGCACTAATAGCCTGTGACTAGCATAGCCGAGAACCTGTCATTCTCCCTGCTCCATCTCCTCCACCAAACTAGAAGAGCCTGAAACAGAAGCACCAAAGAATTTTTTTCACCAAAACCGGCTCACAGGGCATTCATTAATACTAGAGACCACTGCAAAATTAATGAAAACACGATGGAAGTACACCTCATAGAGCTGCAGTAGAACACTAGAGCGGACACGGCATTGGCTGACCACACGGGAAAACGTCTGACGCGGCCGCCATCTTGCGAGGGGATTCATGTGCTAGGCACTCAATGTAAATAAGCGTAGAATGGACCCACCTCTGTCAAAAAACGGCTTTGTTCTGTGAAAATATCCACTGACACACTATACAATGAT
>CM050203.1:420000-425000 GCA_027475355.1 Coilia nasus
GTGCGAAGTGTACATTGTTCCACACTCACCGTTTTGACCGTTATGAGGGCAGCATCCGGGTCCTTTCAGTACACTTATTTTCGCCACAATCGTAATCAGAACGTTCTACGTACCCAAACTAAGTACAGTAAGTGCAGGAAGTATGGACTTCGGAACAGACCTCAGGTCTCCCTCTGGCAGGCCACAGGCCAGTCAGTTGGCCATCTTAGGCTGGATTGCGCTAATTGGGCAGGTTGGGTTGATTATGCTAATTGGGCAGGCTGGGCGTAATAGACTATTTGGGCAAGTTGGGGCTGGATTGGGCTAATTGGGCATGTTGGGCTTGATTAGCTAATTGGGCAGCGCTGGGCTTAATTAGACTAATTGGGCAAGTTGGGCTGTATTTGGCTAATTGGGCAGGTTGGGTGGATTATGCTAATTGGGCATGTTGGGCTTGATTAGGCTAAATGGGCAGGCTGGGCTTAATTAGACTAATTGGCCAGGTTGGGCTTGATTGGGCTAATTGGGCAGGTTGACTTGATTAGGATAATTGGTGCACCTGATCCACTATGACAGTATTATAACATTGATTTGTGCATATTATCATTTTATATAATTCAATATTTGTAGTTTTTATTTTTGTAAATCAACATGTCCACATTTGAAATGCTCTTGGGGGGCCCTCTGGTGGTGTGGGTGCTTAGTTTGCTGATGACTTGGGATGCCTCTCCCAGAGTACCACACACACACACACACACCTCACACACACACCTCACACACACACACCTCACACACACACACACCTCACACACACACACACACACACACCTCACACACACACCGCACGACACTCACACACACACACACACACACACACACACACACACAGGGGAGGTGTGATTACCAGCAGGTTCTTCATGTAGACGAGGAATGTGGAGGTGGAGCGGATGTGTGTGAAGATGCGGAGGGCGAGGCCGTTGAGCAGGAGCCCCCGCCAGCAGCAGTAGCGCATATAGCAGTGGGAAGAGCACTGCCGACACCGCGCGCCTCGCGCACACACACCTGGCGGAGGGGGCAGCAGAGCTGTTCCACACACTCGCGTTCATCCTGAGACGCTTACATGTGTGCTAACACAGCCTGTAGGACACACACACACAGGGTCAGTGTTAGCTCTGATATCATTCACTTAAATACACACACACACACACACAGGGTCAGTGTTGGCTCTGATATCATTCACTTAAATACACACACACACACACCCACACACACACACACAGGGTCAGTGTTAGCTCTGATATCATTCACTTAAATACACATACACACACACACACACACACAGTCCCGTGTATCTCTGATATCATTCACTTAAATACACACACACACACAGGGTCAGTGTTAGCTCTGATATCATTCACTTAAATACACACACACAGGGTCAGTGTTAGCTCTGATATCATTCACTTAAATACACACACACACTCACACAGGGTCAGTGTTAGCTCTGATATCATTCACTTAAATACACACACACAGGGTCAGTGTTAGCTCTGATATCATTCACTTAAATACACACACTACACACACACACACACACAGTCCGTGTTATCTCTGATATCATTCACTTAAATACACACACACACAGGGTCAGTGTTAGCTCTGATATCATTCACTTAAATACACACACACAGGGTCAGTGTTAGCTCTGATATTATTCACTTAAATACACACACACACAGGGTCAGTGTTAGCTCGTGATATCATTCACTTAAATACACACACACAGGGTCAGTGTTATCTCTGATATCATTCACTTAAATACACACACACACACACCACACAGGGTCAGTGTTAGCTCTGATATCATTCACTTAAATACACACACACAGGGTCAGTGTTAGCTCTGATATCATTCACTTAATACACACATACACACACACACACACACAGTCAGTGTTATCTTCTCATATCATTCACTTAACACACACACACACACACACAGTCAGTGTTATCTCTGATATCATTCACTTAAATACACACACCACAGTCAGTGTTATCGCTGATATCATTCAGTGAAACACACACACACACACACAGTCAGTGTTATCGCTGATATCATTCAGTGAAACACACACACACACAGTCAGTGTTATCTCTGATATCATTCAGTGAAACACACACACACACACACACACACAGTCAGTGTTATCTCTGATATCATTCAGTGAAACACACACACACACACACACAGTCAGTGTTATCTCTGATATCATTCAGTGAAACACACACACACACACACAGTCAGTGTTATCTCTGATATCATTCAGTGAAACACACACACACACACACACACAGTCAATGTTATCGCTGATATCATTCAGTGAAACACACACACACACACAGTCAGTGTTATCGCTAATATCATTCAGTGAAACACACACACACACACAGTCAGTGTTATCTCTGATATCATTCATTTATACACACACACACATACACACACGGGTGCTTGCACAGCCTGCAGACACACACACACATTGGTTAAGATAGTAGCCTGGTCTAAGACAAAATACTAGCCTAGTGTTACAGGATGTGGGTTTATGTGTATATGTCAAGTGGTATTATGGGTAATGTAGGCTGTAGGAGAAAGTATAGCATGGGATGAGAGTTCGGCCATCGCTGGTCAGAATAGTTTAAGTAATCTTTATTTCCCATGCCCACTGTTCTTCCTGTTGTCAGTCGAACCAAACGTCCTGTCGGTAAAATGTTTACCCCAAAGCATAGAGATCAACTCTGGCCCGGGAGCTAACAGATGTAAGCGTTCTGCATCGTACTTACCTCAGTCAGAGGAGTAAGCAGGAGGGGTAATACTAGCCTATCAGTTAAAGTAATAGCCTAGCCTTCTCTATGCTAAAATAATAGCCTAGCCTGCTCTATGCTAAAATAATAGCCTAGCTAGCCTGGTCTACAAGCTAAAATAATAGCCTAGCCTGGTCTATAAGCTAAAGTAATAACCTAGCCTGGTCGAAAGGCTAAAATAATCACAGACTGTATAGGAGAACTGGACAAACCCTCTGTGACGTCACAAACAGATTTTCCTACAGGCCGGATGAGGATCGAAGGTTCTAGCCTGGTCAACCAGCTCCTCATACTTCATTTAATTTTGTACAGAGGGTCTGGCCTTGCTGCCATTGACATTCATTCACCAAGCGAATCCGAGGCAATCAGCGACAGAAGGAGTGTTCATGAGCGATGGCGTTGACTTTGTGTGCTACATTTGAATTGTAGTGCCTAGGTAGGCTAATTGCATACGTGACGACCAGACGTTAGCGATTGGGTAAAGGCAGAGGCTTGTTTTTAACTTCAGGAAGAAATCGTTTCTCTGTGCAGCAAGGCCAGATCCCTCTGTACAAAATGAAATGAAGTACGGCGGGCTGCCTTACCAGGCTATGAAGGTTCTGGGTGCAGCCATTCTTGCCAGATCATTCTACTGATGTCAGTTTTAATTATCTGGGGACTACACTCGGTGAATTCTCTAAAAAATCTTTTAAACCCCCTCAGCGTTATCATGGACCAGAAAACTACCGAACTATACCAAAATCATTTTTTTAACCAGGCTGTAAATATGTTTATTTTTGTTGTGGAAATGGACTTTGTACAATGGGAGTCTATGGGGATATGTCTGTGTAGATAACATGGGAGTCTATGGGGATATGTCTGTGTAGATAACATGGGAGTCTATAGGGATATGTCTGTGTAGATAACATGGGAGTCTATGGGGATATGTCTGTGTAGATTTACATGGGAGTCTATGGGGATATGTCTGTGTAGATAACATGGGAGTCTATGGGGATATGTCTGTGTAGATAACATGGGGAGTCTATGGGGATATGTCTGTGTAGATAACATGGGAGTCTATGGGGATATGTCTGTGTAGATAACATGGGAGTCTATGGGAAGTTGCTTCTGCGGCCAGCCCCCCGATGGACAAAAGATGTACTGCACCTTTAGAACTTTTATTTCCAGCTTCATTGTTTAGCCTGGAACACTGTAGCAGTGAAAGTAATGCAGTAGGTGTGACAACCAGGACTCACTGTGTGTGTGTGTGTGTGTGTGTGTGTGTGTGTGTGTGTGTGTGTGTGTGTGTGTGTGTGTGTGGTGTGTGCTGTGCGTGCGTGCGTGCGGCGTGCGTGTGTGTGTGTGTGTGTCTGTGTCTGTGTGCTGTGTAGGTGTGTGACAACCAGGACTCACTGTGTGTGTGTGTGTTGTGTGTGTGTGTGTGTGTGTGTGTGTGTGTGTGTGTGTGTGTGTGGTGTGTGTGTGTGCGTGGCTGCGTGCGCGTGCGTGTGTGTGTGTGTGTGTCTGTGTGCTGTGTAGGTGTGACAACCAGGACTCACTGTGTGTGCGTGCGTGCGTGCGTGCGTGTGTGTGTGTGTGTGTGTGCGTGCGCGTGCGCAGTGCGTGGTGTGTGGTGTGTGTGTGTGTGTCTGTGTGCTGTGTAGGTGTGACAACCAGGACTCACTGTGCGTGCGTGCGTGCGTGCGTGCGTGCGTGTGTGTGTGCGCGCGCGTGTGTGTGTGTTTGTGTGTGTGTGTTGTGTGTGTGTGTGTGTGTGTGTGTGTGCTGTCTAGTCTGACCAACCAGGACTCACTGTGTGTGTGTGTGTGTGTTGTGTGTGCGCGCATGTGTGTGTGTGTTGTGTGTGTGTGGTGTTGTGGTGTGTTGTGTGTGTGTGTGTGTGCTGTCTAGTGTGATAACTCCTGTACTCCCCCCCCCCCTCCCCCCCCCCCTCTCTCTCCTCCCCCTCTCTCCCTCTCCCTCTCTCTCTCTCCCCCTCTCTCTCCCTCTCTCTCTCTCCGCTCTCCATCTCTCCCGCCTCTCCTCTCCTCCCCTCCTCTCCCCCCTCTCTCCCTCCCCTCTCTCTCCTCCCCCTCTCTCCTCTCCCTCTCTCTCTCCTCTCCCCCTCTCTCCCTCTCCCTCTCTCTCCCTCTCCCTCTCTCTTCTCTCCCTCTCTCTCTCCC
>CM050203.1:432500-437500 GCA_027475355.1 Coilia nasus
GGTTCAGCTTTGTTCCGATGTATCTCCACTGTGTGACATTTGTGTTCTCTCTTATAACAGAGACCCTATTGGCTACAAAGGCAAAATCTTGTGTGCTCATTTCTAATGTACTTTAACACTGACTGACTGTCTGTCCAGAAAGTGGAGCTGTTGAGCTTTATCTCCAACTCTTTTTGGAGCATCCTGTCTACTCTAACAGCTAAGACAGCCGCCACAAGCTCCATGCGTGGTATGGTCATCTACTTCAATGGTGCCACCCTGGCCTTGCCAGGCATAAAGGCTACGTGCACAGTCTGGGTTCCTGAAGTCAGACGCAGGTAGCTTACTGTACTATATGCATGTTCACTGGCATCTGAGAAGTGATGGAGTTCAGCCTCTGCAGATGTTCCAATTCCACTCAGCTTCACACAGCGCGCCACACTGAAGTCTTTCAGTTCATCAAGACCAGCCACCCATCCTTTCCATCTCTCTGCACTTGCACTTGTGTCTGCAAAGATCCTGCAGGAGCAACTTGGCAGGTAGAGTTAGAGGAGACAGAAACCCAAGAGGGTCATATATAGAACTGACCATAGACAGAATGTTTCTTCTTGTGGGGGCTTTGTCAGCGACAGAGATGTTAAACTTGAACATGTCATTTTCCACACACCATAACAACCCTAATGCTCTTTCTGTGGGAAGTTTCTCCCTGTCCAAATCCAGCTCTTTCATTTCAGTGGCTCTATCTTCTTTTGGGATATGTGCAAGTACAGTGCGACTGTTACTCACCCATTTGGTTAGGTGGAATCCTCCCTTGTGGCACACACATGTGAGGTCTTTCATCAGGTCCACTGATATACTCAACTGCGATACTCAACAGGGGGCAAAGATAAGTCACCTTTAGGCCACCATAGAAAACGTAAAAGGTCAACATCAGATTTGGAAACTCTGACTTGGTGAAACATTGACTTTATGTCAGCCATCAAAGCTACAGGATGTTGTCTAAATCTATTGAGCACACCGATGAGTGTGCTAGTCAGATCTGGGCCTTGGAGGAGTTCGGTGTTTAGGGATGTTCCATGAAATGTTGCACCACAGTCGAAAACCACTCTGATGGTACCTTTCTTGGGATGGAAAACCCCATGATGTGGGATGTACCACACTTTGCCATCTGATTTCTGGACTTCAGCTTGTGGGACCACTTCTGCATGTCCTTTGCTTATCACATCCTCCATGAATTCTATGTACTCAGTTCTGAATTTTTCATTTCTTTTAAATTTCTTTTTTAGGCCTATTAGACGCTGTTCTGCAACCTGACAGTTGTTGGGCATGACTGGACTCTCATTCCTGAAAGGTAATTCGATGCTGTAATGTTCATGTTGCAGCTTTATAGACCGCTCAGCGATTTTGACATTTTTTTTGTCTTCCACTGACATTTCTTTGTCATCCAATGTCTCACTAAAATCATGGTTGTACTGTTGTACAAGCAGATCTTCCAGTCTTGCAACAGATATTCTGTTTGCAGTCACACCATGACACTCACTGTTTGTAATGGCACTGCTTTCTAGGGGCCCATTGATAACCCACCCCAATAGGGTTTTCACAGCATACGGCCCCTCTCCATGACTATTAATTATCTTCCATGGTTCTATGGCTTTAGGAGCATTGTTTCCAATCAATAACTCCACTTCAGCTTTCAATTTCGGGACCTGGATCTCACTCAGGTAAGGCCATTTCATTTTTTCTAGGATTGTTTTTTATATCCACAGGCATAGTTTTTTGAGTGTACACGTCTGGAAGTGCAATGAAGTTATTTTCATTTATTGCACTAACCTCCAATCCATTAACCAATTAAGTATTAACAGATTTTTCTTGATTTATGGTTCTTAACAGCATATTGGTTCTTTTTCCAGTGATGTTCAGTTTGGTCATAAGATTCTCTGTGCAGAAAGTAGCAGAGCTGCCAGGATCTAGAAAGGCATAAGTATTGATGATCTTGCTACCCTTTGAACATTTTACTTGCACAGGTACAATGGGCATTGTGCATTTTGAGACACACTGTGCATTACCGGCCCCAGCATGCTCACCATCATCAGGAGAAACCTTTATGGTGCTCACTAATGTCTGTTCTGATGTTTGCTGTGATGCTTGCTCTTTTGCTTTGATGTGCAAAGCACTGGGATGCCGCTTATTGCAAATCGAGCACATGAGACGCTTTGTGCAGTTCTTACTTATGTGACCAGCTTTTGCCAGGGATCCAAAGCAAACTCAATTCTGCTTGAGGAATGTTATTGTTTCTCTATGTGGTTTTGAAACAAACTGAGAACATGACATCAATTCATGCTGGCCAGTGCAGAAGATACATGTTTTTTCTGTTGTGATATCTTCACATCCACATCTGTAGCAAAACTTCCTTTTGCAGGGGGTTTCACTGGGGCTTTGGATTTCATTTTACTAGTGCAAGACTCCTGAATGTCACCAAAAGCTGGGTCTGAAACAATGGTGGCTTGCTTCTCAATAAAACTCACCAAGTCAATCATCCTCACCCTGGTGTTCCGTTGTTCTTGTAACTCACAGGCTTTCACGCGCCATCTATCTCTCAGTGTTTTCCCCAGAAATAAAAAGAAGGGTTTAAATTTTGATGTAAATACGATGACGCGGTGGCACGGTAGCTAGGAGGATTGGTGGGCATGCACCCTGGGGAAAAAAAAATTCTAGAGCTAAAATGGTGCATTCTAGGAAGATCTGAAGCTAAATTTTGGTCCTAGAAGGCTGGTGGAAACATAACACTTTTAATAAAATGTTGCATTTTTTGGCACAAATAGAACGTTCCTACTATCAGCTAAATATCTCCCTGTATGACCACATGAAAGCTGAATTGGTACCACAGATCTTAGCTTCTGCAGATAAATATAATTCAGTGTAGTGTAGTATTATCTAGAATGATGTCTGATGACAACAAATTCTTATTTCAGTGTTCCTGTAACAAGCTAACGAACTAGCTCATTGAAATGATTGGTAATGTGGTAATGCTAACAGTCATCGACTCACCTTGAATTTAACACGCTGCAATAACTTTACAACTTTATATTACTTTCTCCACTTCAGCTAATATCAGTATTAGTATCTAGGTGGGTGTTGGTGAGTAAAGTGGCAGCTTTCAGTTTAAAACATTATGTTAGCGTAGTTCGCTAGCGTTAGCGCGCTAACAACCCCATACAGGCTGCAGCCTGGTCTGAAATGAAGCTAATTTTCTGGAAATCCAAACAGTAACAACGTACACTATTAGGCTTGAAATAAACACAAATAATTGCGGATTGTGACACTTTGTTAAAAAGAACCATCGACAAATCCAGAAAGACGTAAGGACCAATTTATTAGTTAAATTCCACGAGTGTCCCATTCAATGAAAGTCTTGACTCTGCTCTACATAAAGGAGAATTTGCCTTTTACGCTCTCTCTCACTCTCTTTCAGCAGCTAGATGATCCGATCGCATTCTGTACACTGTGGAGAAAGTTTTCTTGCTACATGAGCATGTCCCAAGGAGAGCGTTCTCCTTCCTTCTTGTGTAGCATTTACAGTCAAAGGCAGGCAGTTTTAGTAGCCCCGAGGTTTGCGTTAAAGATCTTAGATTCTACAATACTCTCTGATACAGCTGACTGGCGGAAAAAAAACAAAGGAGCACTGTAATCGGCATGTGATTGGCCAGTTCCGCCAGTATAGTAGTTTACACACCCACCACGGAAGTTTCCTAAAAACGCAGCCTACATTTGACTACATTGGGGCTTCTTGTTCGGGGAAAATCCCGGGGGAAATGTTTTTGTGCATGATTTTTAAGCGTATCGGCATTTTATGAAAGCGTCTCGGCAAAACTTGATGCGTATCGGCAAAAAAAGAAGCGTATCGGTGCTGATACGCTTAGACGCTTTGGGGAAAACACTGATCTCTCAATTTGTATGGCAGTTTTAGGATGATATTTCTCATGTTAGAGATTGTGTCTAATTCTTCCATGTACTCAAGATGTTCCATGGCATTGCATCAACTTCTCAAAAACAACGCAAAGTCTTGCAGAGCTCTAGAGCCTTCTGACTTTATTGGAGGCCATGAGAGGGCCTTCTCTATATATGCACATGAAATTTGCTTTCAATTAAATGTTCAAATGAATGGATAAAAGACTTGTACTGTAAAATATTTCCAACACAGCAATATTTCCTTTAGACAAAGTAGTTACCAGCTGCTGTTTAATTAAAAGACCCGTCAACTGGGTTTGCTTTTCCAGAATTTCAGAGAGACTATCAGACTCCTGCTCTCTTCTTGATGAAAGCAGAGGGGACTGTCTGAAAGGAGTTTGAAGAGTGATTTGCTCATATGGCCTAGCACCACCAACAGATGCAACAGGAGGTTTTATTCTGTCTTGATGAACTAAAAGACTTCAGTGTGGCGCGCTGTGTGAAGCCGAGTGGAATTGGAACATCTGCAGAGGCTGAACTCCATGGTGTTTTTATTTGTCCCATTGACAATTTGTTTGTGACAACTTCTGAGGATTTTGGAGTTGATCATCTGAAGCATAAACAGGCTCCAGCAAACGGTGGATAAAGTAAATAACTTGCATTTATTTGATACAAAAGGTAAAAGAAAATTAAAGCATTAAAACTGTTTCTTTGTTTGTCAGTTCAGTTGTTAGTATTCAAGTCCATTTAGGTTCTTATTCACGTTCAATGATGGTGTGTGCAAGCTCCGAAACCCCTTCCACTAGCGTCAGCTTGGCACCCCTAAATACTTTTACCCCCATGACCTGTAGGGGGCACACAAACTCAGAAACACATAAATAGGTTCTAAATTAGTTCAATATGGAAAATAAATTGTATTGCAAATAATGATATTCAAAATGGAATTAACAACAACATGGAAATAATTCATATGGCTCCTACAGTTAGTGTTGTAGGGTTAGTGTTACAGGTCTATAGGTTAGTGTTATAAGTCTATAGGGTTAGTGTTATAGGTCTACAGTGTTACAGGTCTA
>CM050203.1:442500-467500 GCA_027475355.1 Coilia nasus
TATGCCACCGATTTCAGCTACAACTCAGAAGTTCTCTGACGACACTGCAATCGTGGGGTGTATCAGGGATGGACAGGAGGGGGAGTACAGGTGCCTTGTGGAGGACTTTGTTGGGTGGTGTCGAACTAATCAGCTGCAACTGAACACCACCAAAACCAAGGAAATGGTGGTGGACTTCAGGAAAACTGCCCCGCCACTGGTGCCTGTCACGATTGATGGGGAAAATGTCGAGACAGTCTGCACTTACAAGTACTTGGGGGTACACCTCGACAATAAACTGCACTGGTCTACTAATTCAGATGCACTCTACAGAAAAGGACAGAGCAGGCTGTACTTCCTCAGGAGGCTGAGGTCTTTTAATATCTGCAACAGCCTCCTGCTGATGTTCTACTAGTCTGTTTTGGCCAGTGTGCTGTTCTATGCTGTGGTATGCTGGGGTGGCAGCACTAGGAAAAGAGACAATGGGCGTCTGGACAGACTGGTGAGGAAAGCAGGGTCTGTGGTGGGCATGGAGCTGGAGTCTCTAACTACAGTAGCTGAGAGGAGGACCCTGAGCAGGCTGCACTCCATACTGGACAACGACCGCCACCCCCTACACACCACCATCATCAATCAGAGGAGTTTGATCAGCAACAGACTCCGGTCCCTCTCCTGCAGGACAGACAGGCTGCGGAGGTCATTTGTCCCCAGGGCCATACAACTGTATAACAGCACACAGAAGGAGCTAAGCATCATGGACTGGAGTGATTGAGCCCACACACACACACACACACACACACACGCACGCACGCACGCACGCACACGCGCACATGCTGTCCCTGGTGGTGACTATGGACAGCAATATACTGCACTACCCTGATAACTACTGCACTAAAGGACCCTTCTATAACACTGGACAATTTTACTGGGACACTGTAATCTATCTACCACAAAGCACCTTCTCACGACACTTGTTTACCTCGTGGAATTCTTATTACCCTACTTATTATCATTACAATGTTTTTTCTTCCCTCAGTTCAGTGGATGTTGTATTATGCAGATGTGTGCAATAGGCTTGATCTGTTTCTGCAGTGTGTGTTATGTGTATGCTACTGGACACCTTAATTTCCTTCGGGATCAATAAAGTTACACTACACTACTCTACTCTACTCTACTCTACTCTACTCTACTCTACTACTCTACTCTACTCTACTACTCTACTCTACTACTCTACTCTACTCTACACTACTCTACTCTACTCTACTCTACTACTCTACACTACTCTACACTACTCTACACTACTCTACACTACTCTACTCTACACTACACTACTCTACTCTACTCTACTACTCTACTCTACTACTCTACTCTACACTACTCTACTCTACTCTACACTACTACTCTACTCTACTCTACTACTCTACACTACTCTACTCTACTCTACTCTACTCTACACTACTCTACTCTACTCTACTACACTCTACTCTACTACACTCTACTCTACTCTACTACTCTACTCTACTCTACTACTCTACACTACTCTACACTACTCTACTCTACTCTACACTACTCTACTCTACTACTCTACTCTACTCTACACTACTCTACTCTACTCTACTCTACACTACTCTACTACTCTACTCTACTCTACACTACACTACTCTACTCTACACTACTCTACTCTACACTACTCTACTACTCTACTCTACTCTACTCTACTCTACTCTACACTAGTCTACTCTACTCTACTACTCTACTCTACTCTACTCTACTACTCTACTCTACTCTACTCCTCTACACTACTCTACTCTACTCTACTCTACACTACACTACTCTACTCTACACTACTCTACACTACTCTACTCTACTCTACACTACTCTACACTACTCTACTCTACTCTACACTACTACTCTACTCTACTCTACTCTACTCTACTACTCTACACTACTCTACTCTACTCTACTCTACTACTCTACACTACTCTACTCTACTCTACACTACTCTACACTACTCTACACTACTCTACACTACTACTCTACTACTCTACTACTCTACTCTACTCTACTCTACTCTACTCTACTTGTCAAGTTGTCTGGTTTTGCCTCAGTTTTGCCACAACTTGAAAAGAGCTTTGGTCACGCAAGGAACAACTCAGGTTTCCTTTTTGCTCATTTATTCAAAAGTCCAAGGTGAATGGGTGTTGGTTAGTTAGTTCATTAGTTAGGTTGATAACCTTAAACAAAGTAAACATAACAGAAACATTGTATTGATTAGTTAAACTGTTAAATTAGAACAAATATAATTTGCATCATTTCGACTAAACAATAAACAACAGTCACATTGCATTGTTTTAGTTAACTGTTAAATTAGAACAAATGTAATATGCATCATTTCAACTAAACAATAAACAACAGTCACATAACTAGAAGTTTAAATTACTGAAAATAAACCAAGTAAACTTTAGAAATATTGTTTAAATGAAAATAGATCCATTACTTTGCATTGTACTATTTGTACTATATACATGATTACTGTAACTCAAACTGCAACATTAATCAATAGTTGAGTTCTTTAAGTATAAACAGACACCTCGTAAACAAGTGCAGCCTACTTAAACTCCGCTGACTTTTTCAGTAAACACAAAACAAACAAACAGAGAAACCAAGCATAAATCTCTGTTAAGTATGCCTCTTAAACCATTCACACTCACAGCTCAAACAACAGAACATGGCTAGCGCTTCTACAGCTTCAACTACACTTTACACTTTACAAACAATTGCATTGCAAGCAACAAACCAAGTGTCCAAGTAAAGTGACATATAGAAAAGTCCATTGCCTACCAGTTGCGTATGACCAAAAACTGAGGCGCTCCTTTGGATTCTTTTGGATTCCTTTTGCTTGTTCAAGCCCTTTTCCAATTGCAAACTTTTCTTGCTTTGTTCTCCAGGCTCACTTGCTGTTCTACTGGCAAAATGGCCGCCTCAGGAAGGCCTTTGGATCCTGACAGGAAGTGTTGGTTCTGTTGTGAAATAATAGTCTCTCTGCCCCCTGCAGGTCCGGAGGCCGAACTGGGACAAGTGTTTTGTGTGAATGTGATTGTGTTTGTGAGCAGTGTTCTGTCAGTTGACGCGACACCTCCCACTTGACCACTTGGTTCTTGAACCCAGAGAGGTCACATCAACTGCTCAGATTCTGCTCCTCGGATGGTTTTACTTTTGTTCCTCTGCAGGTAATAGAACAATAAGGCGTCTTACATCCCTGTGCAAAATTGTAGAGGGGATTTTTGTTGGGGTTTTCTTTGCTGACCCTTTTTGATCAGATTTCATGGTTGAGACTGGATAACTGGGGAAGGTTCGGACAAGCACATCTTTGACGACACCCTTTTTGTCAGGCTTGACATTGATTACTCTGGCAAGCTTGTACTGACCTCTCAGAGCGTTTTGATCCGCCAACCAGACAATGTCACCATTGGCGACATTCCTGTGTGTTGTGTGCCACTTACTTCTGATGAATAGGTTGGGCCCTGCCAACTGACTCCACTTTCTCCAGAATCGGTCAGCTTCAGTCTGAATGGCTCTTAGTCTTTTATAGGGGTAGCCTTCAAAGGCAAAGCTCCCCAAGTCTCCCCTGGGTCCTACTCTCCCAAGCAGAAGGGAGTTTGGGCTGATGTAATCTATACAATCTTCACGGCTCTGAGTTCTGGCATCTATGGGTCTCTCATTGGCAAGGTTAGCAGCCATGTAGAGAAAGGTTTGGAACTCACTCCAAGTGAAGCACCCATCTCCTCCAAGGTTGTGCAGAGCACGTTTCACCGTGCGTACAGCAGCCTCTGCAGCGCCGTTCCTGTGAGGAGAGTCAGCAGGATGAAGTTTCCAGCTCCATTCTGTTCCATGCTTGGCGGCTTCATTTTCAACTTGTGATCTGTCTAGCTGATCCAGGAAGGTGTAGAGTTCATTGAGAGCAGGTCTGGCACCCACAAAGTTCTTTCCAGGGTCTGACCACAGTTTCTTTGGGTGACCCCTCAGCGCTGTGAATCTCTTGTAGGCCAAAAGGAAGCCTTCAGACGACTGGTCACTTACACCATCTGTGTGTAGAGCTCGGGATGCCATGCAGCAAAAGACAAGACCCCATACCTTGAGTTTTGATTTCTTCTTCACCTCATCCTTTACTTCGTAAGGGCCGAACAAATCCACTGTTGTGAATTCAAACGGTCTGGCTGGTGTTATTCTTTCAGATGGTAGGTCACTCATGATTTGTTGACATTTTTTAGCTCTGGCCTTTCTGCATGTCACACAGCTGTCCACAACCTTTTGAGCCAGTTTCCGGCCTTTTATGACCCATGCTTTCTTCCTCATGCGCAGGAGTGTGCCTGCAACTCCTTCATGGTTTGCACTGTGGGCTTCCTGTGCCAGAAGAGAGGATATCCAAGCGTCACAAGGTAGGACTTTGGCTTCCTTTGGCGTCCCACTTTGGCTTCCTTGAGGATGGAGTTTTTGTCAGCAACCCTTTCCATTTTATTGCAGCTCTCCAAACCCAGGCAACAACTCTGATTGCTTTGGTTAGACTGCTGAACCTCCTGATGTCAATCAGTCGTGTCACTGCAGAGCCAGCTGGTGGTCTTTGGATTTGGGTCTTGGGCTCTTTTCCATCAATAGTGCCGTGTGGAGCACTGTGGCTTCTTTTGCCTGTGACTGCACTTGCTCCATCAGGTGGCGCACTGTACTTGTTTTCCTTGGCCTGTGCTCTGGTTACTGCTGCTGAGAAGGACTTCCTTTGGAGTTTATTAACACCTTCTCTGGCGGAGGTTGCCACATCCTTGGCAGACTTTTTCGGCCAATGTTCTACCGGTAGTTTTAGGAATTCAGGTCCATTCTGCCACACAGAATTCTCATGGAGATCCTCTGGTGATGCACCTCTTGTTATGATGTCTGCAACATTGAGGTCTCCCTGGATCCACCACCAGTCATCAGTGGATGTGGATTTCTGGATTTCTCCAATTCTGTTCGCAAAAAATGTCTGGTATCCGTAGCTGTCTCTTTTGATTGCTCCCAGCACTGTTTGGCTGTCCAGAAGGTGAAGCCATTTTTCGACTTCCATTCGACTGTGCTTTTCAATGTACCTTCTAAGGCGAACTGCGTAGACAGCACCACAGACTTCAGCTTTAACTGGTTCTCCCTTCTGGTCGAGTGGTGTGAGCTTTGCTTTGGACTCAACAAGTCTGACTTCAATGCCTTGTGTCGTCTCCCACCTGAAGTACACCACGGCTCCATAGCTCTGGTCACTCCCATCAGAGAACGTCACTCCCCATGGTTTTCCAGTCCAGTTGCATGGTGTGAGGCTTCTGTGGAATGTAATTTGGCTAAGGTGCATGTATTCTTCAAACAACTGGATTGCTTTTTCCCTCAATTTGTCTGATAGTGGTTTGTCCCAAGTGTCTCGGGCTGTGCTGGTTCCAGCTTCTTGGAAAGCTCTTCTGACTAGAATGGCACCCTTCTGTTTAGCAGGAGTGACAAGACCTATTGGGTCATACAAGCTAGCTACTTGGCTTAGCAGTTGTCTTCTGGTCAGTGGGTTGGGAGTTTTTTCTCTCACCTCTGCTTCCAAGAGGTTTTGGCCCACTCTCATTTTTTTCCTCCTCTTAGAGAAGTTGATTGAGGTCATGGGGTACAGTTTGTCACTTTCAACAAGGTAGCCGACTCCCAGGGCTTTGTCATCATCTTCTCTCCTTTGGTTTGGGAGAATAAGCACTTGGCTTGGCGATGTTCCTGGCACAAGCGACTCTCTCCCACTTTGACCTGACCGGACCCAGGGCTTAAGGAAGAACCCGCCTGCCCTCAGGATTTCCTCAACCCTCCTGGTGTTTTCATCCAGCTTTTCCAGGTCATTATGGGAGGTAAGAACATCGTCAACATAAGAGTCTTCCTCCAGGATCCTACGCTCCTCCTCCAGGTGAGTAAACATGGGTAGCTTCGCCGTTTCTCTCATAGCCAGCTGTGCAATGCACCCTGCTGGTCGATCACCAATGTTGACTCGAGTGATGGCGTACTCTTCAAGTTCACAGTCCTCGGTGTCTCTCCAGAGAAATCTGTTAAGATGCACTTCCAGGTCTTCTAACCACACTGAATTATACATCTTCTTCATGTCACCAAGTGCTGCATGCACACCTCTTCTGAACCTGAGTAACACTGCTCGGATTGGATTGAGAACGTCAGGTCCCTTCAGCAAAAGATCATTCATGCTGAGCCCCTTGAACTTCTGACTGCTGTTCCAGACCAGACGCACAGGTGTTGTGACAGAGTGTGGATTTGGCGCCACCAAGTGGCTGACATACCATGCGGGTCCCTTCCAGTTGGCCACCATTTCTTTGCTGAGCCTCATGGCTGCTCTTCTTTCCACCATCTCATGGACTTGAGCTCGATATGCCACTTTCCACTGTGGTTCTTTCCCCAGTTGCTTTTCTGTCCTCAGAAAAGTAGCTTCCACTGCACTCCTGTTGTTGGGCAGCGACGTTGGATCCTCAATCCATGGGTATTTTGTGTCCCAGTGTGGTTCACTGCTGTGACTGTCTGCCTTGACATAGGTGAGGCCTTTCCTTATAATGTCCAACTCTCTTTCTTCACTCAATGTCATTTCCTTGCCTCCCGGCTGACAGTTTCCACATCTGCATCCTCCACACTTCGGCTCGCAAGCTGCTCCTATGCTGTCCCATTTCCAATTTCATTCAAGCCATAACACAGAAGTTCATGGGCTCTTTCAGTTCCTGTGGGTGTCTTGATCCTCACTCGGAGGTGGTATCGTTTTGTTTTAACATTCAGGGCCATTCCTCCGACCCCATGGACAACAAGAGTGATGTTTTCGCTCCTGAGGTTGAGTCTTCTGGCAGCTTTATGGGTGATGTAATTCGTATCCGATGCTAAGTCAATCAGTGTCCCGATTTTCTGCCCTGCATTGGCCGTTACCTCGAGGAGCATCAGGATCACTGGCAGCTCTTGTGGTGCACTCAGTTCCATCCGTCCAGGTTTGTCAGTGCAGTGAGATTTTGCTGCAACATTGGTGAAGGCTCTCCTAAACTTTTCAGCCATGTCGGGGGTTAGTTCCGACACAAATTGTTTTTGTTCCTCAGTCAGCTGATGTCTCGTAGTGCTCTGGGTTTTGTCCGTCTCTACCCTTTTAGGGTCTCCTCTCCGACACAAGAAGAAGTGGTGGTCTCTTCTGCAGTCCTGCTTTCTACACAGGTAAGTGTCTTTGCACCCGCTGTCTCCTTCGTGGCATTCCAGGCACTTTGTGCATGCTCCCAGTCTCTCTACAGCACTCAACTTGTCTTTTGGCTTCAGCTCTTTAAAGCGTTTGCAGAAGAAAAGTTTTTCTTTGTGCCGCTCATCTCCACAGACAACACATCCCCCTTTACTTGTGGACCTGGTTGAGGCATGTTTCTTGAGATCTATAGACTTCTTGTCCGGCTTCTCACTTACTCCAAGCTGCTCCAGCCTCTCTAGGACCTCTTCTTGAGTTTTCAGATAGGTCAGAAGGCTGTCAAAGTGGTTGTCTGGAGTGACTGCATTTGCTGGATTGACCATGAATACTAGCCAGTCCTTTTTCATGGTGTCTGGCAGCTTGCTCTCTATTGATTTGACTACAAGAGGATTTTTGATGGCTCCAGTATTGCCGAGTTCAGTGAGGTCATTCAGAGCTTTTTCAACAGACTGAATCATTTCAATCATTTTCCTGGGCTGGTGTGACTTCACTGGGGGGATCTTCTCCAAGTCCTCTATAATCTCCAGGGCTATGGTTGTTTTGTTTCCAAACCTGTTGTCCAGCACCTTGAACATGTCCTCTGCAGTCCTGTAGGTCGACAGCCTGAGGTCTCTGCGGATCTTCTCCTCAATGCTGTCGAGGAGCTGGATCTTCTTGGCTTCCACTGAGCCGGTTGGCTCCCCCTGCCTCTGTAGACTCTCCCAGTCCTTTCTCCATTGATAGAAGTCTCTCTTGGAGCCATAAAATCTGGGTAGGGAGGTGGGCTTTATTTTGAGAGTTGGCAGCTGGTTAGGTTGTGGAACTGGCTGTGCCTGAAGATCTCTTCCTCTCCTGTCCTCTTCTGCAGTTCTCTGCGCTGTCAGGAATTCTGACCTTTTGGCCTCAAGGTTGTTCTTCAGTCTTCGCAAGCCTTTCACTCTGCCATGCAAACTAGCCTTTTCCTTTTCGGGAACCCAATCCTCCCATTCTGCGAAGCTTGCCGTTACATCATTGATGAGCTTCTTCACTACATCCACTTGGTGTTCGTAGCCATCTTTGTTTACCACAGACACAGGAATTATAATGGCTCCTTCACAAGCAGATTCTGCTTCCTCGATTACGAACATTAGCTCGCCTTCTCCGTATCTGGACCAGATGCTCGACTGCACTAGCTGTTTCACTTCATGCAGTCTGTTGTGACAATCCTCTATGGTCTTTATTAAGTCGTCTGCTGCTGCGAATCCAACTTCACTTGTTTTTCCTCCTCGTCAACTCCCAGCTCAGCCAGTAGAGCGAGTTCATAGTCATCATTGGTGTCACTAACAGTCCTTCCAAGTGAGGTGAGTTCTTTAAACTCCTTTTGTAGCTCTGACTTTGTCAGGTGTGCAACAGCTCTGCACAGGTAATTGGCCTGCTTGGTGAAGGCGCTCTTTGCTGAAGTTCTTTCCTGCTTTAGCTGTTTGAGTGTCTTCCCAGTGGCTTCTTCTTCCATACTTGCAGTTGTTCTTTGCATAGACAACGTAGACTTGAGGCCGTTGATCCTTTTGTCTTCACTGCCGATGGTTATCAACTGTCAAGTTGTCTGGTTTTGCCTCAGTTTTGCCACAACTTGAAAAGAGCTTTGGTCACGCAAGGAACAACTCAGGTTTCCTTTTTGCTCATTTATTCAAAAGTCCAAGGTGAATGGGTGTTGGTTAGTTAGTTCATTAGTTAGGTTGATAACCTTAAACAAAGTAAACATAACAGAAACATTGTATTGATTAGTTAAACTGTTAAATTAGAACAAATATAATTTGCATCATTTCGACTAAACAATAAACAACAGTCACATTGCATTGTTTTAGTTAACTGTTAAATTAGAACAAATGTAATATGCATCATTTCAACTAAACAATAAACAACAGTCACATAACTAGAAGTTTAAATTACTGAAAATAAACCAAGTAAACTTTAGAAATATTGTTTAAATGAAAATAGATCCATTACTTTGCATTGTACTATTTGTACTATATACATGATTACTGTAACTCAAACTGCAACATTAATCAATAGTTGAGTTCTTTAAGTATAAACAGACACCTCGTAAACAAGTGCAGCCTACTTAAACTCCGCTGACTTTTTCAGTAAACACAAAACAAACAAACAGAGAAACCAAGCATAAATCTCTGTTAAGTATGCCTCTTAAACCATTCACACTCACAGCTCAAACAACAGAACATGGCTAGCGCTTCTACAGCTTCAACTACACTTTACACTTTACAAACAATTGCATTGCAAGCAACAAACCAAGTGTCCAAGTAAAGTGACATATAGAAAAGTCCATTGCCTACCAGTTGCGTATGACCAAAAACTGAGGCACTCCTTTGGATTCTTTTGGATTCCTTTTGCTTGTTCAAGCCCTTTTCCAATTGCAAACTTTTCTTGCTTTGTTCTCCAGGCTCACTTGCTGTTCTACTGGCAAAATGGCCGCCTCAGGAAGGCCTTTGGATCCTGACAGGAAGTGTTGGTTCTGTTGTGAAATAATAGTCTCTCTGCCCCCTGCAGGTCCGGAGGCCGAACTGGGACAAGTGTTTTGTGTGAATGTGATTGTGTTTGTGAGCAGTGTTCTGTCAGTTGACGCGACACTACTCTACACTACTCTACTCTACTCTACTCTACTCTACTACTCTACTCTACTCTACTCTACACTACTCTACTACTCTACTCTACTCTACTCTACTCTACACTACTCTACTCTACTCTACACTACTCTACTCTACTCTACTACTCTACTACTCTACTCTACTCTACTCTACACTACTCTACTCTACTCTACACTACTCTACTCTACTACTCTACTCTACTACTCTACTCTACTCTACACTACACTACTCTACTCTACTCTACACTACTACTCTACTCTACTCTACTCTACTCTACTACTCTACACTACTCTACTCTACTCTACTACTCTACTCTACTCTACTCTACTACTCTACTCTACTCTACTCTACTCTACTACTCTACACTACTCTACACTACTACTCTACTACTCTACTACTCTACTCTACTCTACTCTACTCTACTCTACTTGTCAAGTTGTTTGGTTTTGCCTCAGTTTTGCCACAACTTGAAAAGAGCTTTGGTCACGCAAGGAACAACTCAGGTTTCCTTTTTGCTCATTTATTCAAAAGTCCAAGGTGAATGGGTGTTGGTTAGTTAGTTCATTAGTTAGGTTGATAACCTTAAACAAAGTAAACATAACAGAAACATTGTATTGATTAGTTAAACTGTTAAATTAGAACAAATATAATTTGCATCATTTCGACTAAACAATAAACAAGTCACATTGCATTGTTTTAGTTAAACTGTTAAATTAGAACAAATGTAATATGCATCATTTCAACTAAACAATAAACAACAGTCACATTACTAGAAGTTCAAACTACTGAAAATAAACCAAGTAAACTTTAGAAATATTGTTTAAATGAAAATAAATCCATTACTTTGCATTGTACTATTTGTACTATATACATGATTACTGTAACTCAAACTGCAACATTAATCAATAGTTGAGTTCTTTAAGTATAAACAGACACCTCGTAAACAAATGCAGCCTACTTAAACTCCGCTGACTTTTTCAGTAAACACAAAACAAACTAACAGAGAAACCAAGCATAAATCTCTGTTAAGTATGCCTCTTAAACCATTCACACTCACAGCTCAAACAACAGAACATGGTTAGCGCTTCTACAGCTTCAACTACACTTTACACTTTACAAACAATTGCATTGCAAGCAACAAACCAAGTGTCCAAGTAAAGTGACATATAGAAAAGTCCATTGCCTACCAGTTGCGTATGACCAAAAACTGAGGCGCTCCTTTGGATTCTTTTGGATTCTTTTGGATTCCTTTTGCTTGTTCAAGCCCTTTTCCAATTGCAAACTTTTCTTGCTTTGTTCTCCAGGCTCACTTGCTGTTCTACTGGCAAAATGGCCGCCTCAGGAAGGCCTTTGGATCCTGACAGGAAGTGTTGGTTCTGTTGTGAAATAATTGTCTCTCTGCCCCCTGCAGGTCCGGAGGCCGAACTGAGACAAGTGTTTTGTGTGAATGTGAATGTGTTTGTGTTTGTGATCAGTGTTCTGTCAGTTGACGCGACACCTCCCACTTGACCACTTGGTTCTTGAACCCAGAGAGGTCACATCAACTGCTCAGATTCTGCTCCTCGGATGGTTTTACTTTTGTTCCTCTGCAGGTAATAGAACAATAAGGCGTCTTACATCCCTGTGCAAAATTGTAGAGGGGATTTTTGTTGGGGTTTTCTTTGCTGACCCTTTTTGATCAGATTTCATGGTTGAGACTGGATAACTGGGGAAGGTTCGGACAAGCACATCTCTGACGACACCTTTTTTGTCAGGCTTGACATTGATTACTCTGGCAAGCTTGTACTGACCTCTCAGAGCGTTTTGATCCGCCAACCAGACAATGTCACCATTGGCGACATTCCTGTGTGTTGTGTGCCACTTACTTCTGATGAATAGGTTGGGCCCTGCCAACTGACTCCACTTTCTCCAGAATCGGTCAGCTTCAGTCTGAATGGCTCTTAGTCTTTTATAGGGGTAGCCTTCAAAGGCAAAGCTCCCCAAGTCTCCCCTGGGTCCTACTCTCCCAAGCAGAAGGGAGTTTGGGCTGATGTAATCTATACAATCTTCACGGCTCTGAGTTCTGGCATCTATGGGTCTCTCATTGGCAAGGTTAGCAGCCATGTAGAGAAAGGTTTGGAACTCACTCCAAGTGAAGCACCCATCTCCTCCAAGGTTGTGCAGAGCACGTTTCACCGTGCGTACAGCAGCCTCTGCAGCGCCGTTCCTGTGAGGAGAGTCAGCAGGATGAAGTTTCCAGCTCCATTCTGTTCCATGCTTGGCGGCTTCATTTTCAACTTGTGATCTGTCTAGCTGATCCAGGAAGGTGTAGAGTTCATTGAGAGCAGGTCTGGCACCCACAAAGTTCTTTCCAGGGTCTGACCACAGTTTCTTTGGGTGACCCCTCAGCGCTGTGAATCTCTTGTAGGCCAAAAGGAAGCCTTCAGACGACTGGTCACTTACAACATCTGTGTGTAGAGCTCGGGATGCCATGCAGCAAAAGACAAGACCCCATACCTTGAGTTTTGATTTCTTCTTCACCTCATCCTTTACTTCATAAGGGCCGAACAAATCCACTGTTGTGAATTCAAACGGTCTGGCTGGTGTTATTCTTTCAGATGGTAGGTCACTCATGATTTGTTGACATTTTTTAGCTCTGGCCTTTCTGCATGTCACACAGCTGTCCACAACCTTTTGAGCCAGTTTCCGGCCTTTTATGACCCATGCTTTCTTCCTCATGCGCAGGAGTGTGCCTGCAACTCCTTCATGGTTTGCACTGTGGGCTTCCTGTGCCAGAAGAGAGGATATCCAAGCGTCACAAGGTAAGATTGGTACTGTAGTTTTGTCATCATCAAAGATCTGAAATCTTCCTCCACAGACCAAGACTTCAGTCTCTGCATCTTTGTACACAGCCAGCCTATTGAGGGTGGTGTCTTGAAAGGATGCTCCCTCTTGAGCTGCAAGGAAGAGGTCTCTCTGAGAATCTTCTTGCTCACTGACGGTCAGAACGGCTTGTGTTGCTCTGGATTTGACCTCTTTTGCCGAAAGTCCCTCCCACTTTGGCTTCCTTGAGGATGGAGTTTTTGTCAGCAACCCTTTCCATTTTATTGCAGCTCTCCAAACCCAGGCAACAACTCTGATTGCTTTGGTTAGACTGCTGAACCTCCTGATATCAATCAGTCGTGTCACTGCAGAGCCAGCTGGTGGTCTTTGGATTTGGGTCTTGGGCTCTTTTCCATCAATAGTGCCGTGTGGAGCACTGTGGCTTCTTTTGCCTGTGACTGCACTTGCTCCACCAGGTGGCGCACTGTACTTGTTTTCCTTGGCCTGTGCTCTGGTTACTGCTGCTGAGAAGGACTTCCTTTGGAGTTTATTAACACCTTCTCTGGCGGAGGTTGCCACGTCCTTGGCAGACTTTTTCGGCCAATGTTCTACCGGTAGTTTTAGGAATTCAGGTCCATTCTGCCACACAGAATTCTCATGGAGATCCTCTGGTGATGCACCTCTTGTTATGATGTCTGCAACATTGAGGTCTCCCTGGATCCACCACCAGTCATCAGTGGATGTGGATTTCTGGATTTCTCCAATTCTGTTCGCAAAAAATGTCTGGTATCCGTAGCTGTCTCTTTGGATTGCTCCCAGCACTGTTTGGCTGTCCAGAAGGTGAAGCCATTTTTCGACTTCCATTCGACTGTGCTTTTCAATGTACCTTCTAAGGCGAACTGCGTAGACAGCACCACAGACTTCAGCTTTAACTGGTTCTCCCTTCTGGTCGAGTGGTGTGAGCTTTGCTTTGGACTCAACAAGTCTGACTTCAATGCCTTGTGTCGTCTCCCACCTGAAGTACACCACGGCTCCATAGCTCTGGTCACTCCCATCAGAGAACGTCACTCCCCATGGTTTTCCAGTCCAGTTGCATGGTGTGAGGCTTCTCTGGAATGTAATTTGGCTAAGGTGCATGTATTCTTCAAACAACTGGATTGCTTCTTCCCTCAATTTGTCTGATAGTGGTTTGTCCCAAGTGTCTCGGGCTGTGCTGGTTCCAGCTTCTTGGAAAGCTCTTCTGACTAGAATGGCACCCTTCTGTTTAGCAGGAGTGACAAGACCTATTGGGTCATACAAGCTAGCTACTTGGCTTAGCAGTTGTCTTCTGGTCAGTGGGTTGGGAGTTTTTTCTCTCACCTCTGCTTCCAAGAGGTTTTGGCCCACTCTCATTTTTTTCCTCCTCTTAGAGAAGTTGATTGAGGTCATGGGGTACAGTTTGTCACTTTCAACAAGGTAGCCGACTCCCAGGGCTTTGTCATCATCTTCTCTCCTTTGGTTTGGGAGAATAAGCACTTGGCTTGGCGATGTTCCTGGCACAAGCGACTCCCTCCCACTTTGACCTGACCGGACCCAGGGCTTAAGGAAGAACCCGCCTGCCCTCAGGATTTCCTCAACCCTCTTGGTGTTTTCATCCAGCTTTTCCAGGTCATTATGGGAAGTAAGAACATCGTCAACATAAGAGTCTTCCTCCAGGATCCTACGCTCCTCCTCCAGGTGAGTAAACATGGGTAGCTTCGCCGTTTCTCTCATAGCCAGCTGTGCAATGCACCCTGCTGGTCGATCACCAATGTTGACTCGAGTGATGGCGTACTCTTCAAGTTCACAGTCCTCGGTGTCTCTCCAGAGAAATCTGTGAAGATGCACTTCCAGGTCTTCTAACCACACTGAATTATACATCTTCTTCATGTCACCAAGTGCTGCATGCACACCTCTTCTGAACCTGAGTAACACTGCTCGGATTGGATTGAGAACGTCAGGTCCCTTCAGCAGAAGATCATTCATGCTGAGCCCCTTGAACTTCTGACTGCTGTTCCAGACCAGACGCACAGGTGTTGTGACAGAGTGTGGGTTTGGCGCCACCAAGTGGCTGACATACCATACGGGTCCCTTCCAGTTGGCCACCATCTCTTTGCTGAGCCTCATTGCTGCTCTTCTTTCCACCATCTCATGGACTTGAGCTCGATATGCCACTTTCCACTGTGGTTCTTTCCCCAGTTGCTTTTCTGTCCTCAGAAAAGTAGCTTCCACTGCACTCCTGTTGTTGGGCAGCGACGTTGGATCCTCAATCCATGGGTATTTTGTGTCCCAGTGTGGTTCACTGCTGTGACTGTCTGCCTTGACATAGCCTTTCCTTATAATGTCCAACTCTCTTTCTTCACTCAATGAGGCCTTTCCTTATAATGTCCAACTCTCTTTCTTCACTCAATGTCATTTCCTTGCCTCCCGGCTGACAGTTTCCAGGTCTGGGTGTGTTCCCCCATCTGCATCCTCCACACTTCGGCTCGCAAGCTGCTCCTATGCTGTCCCATTTCCAATTTCATTCAAGCCATAACACAGAAGTTCATGGGCTCTTTCAGTTCCTGTGGGTGTCTTGATCCTCACTCGGAGGTGGTATCGTTTTGTTTTAACATTCAGGGCCATTCCTCCGACCCCATGGACAACAAGAGTGATGTTTTCGCTCCTGAGGTTGAGTCTTCTGGCAGCTTTATGGGTGATGTAATTCGTATCTGATGCTAAGTCAATCAGTGTCCCAATTTTCTGCCCTGCATTGGCCGTTACCTCGAGCAGCATCAGGATCACTGGCAGCTCTTGTGGTGCACTCAGTTCCATCCGTCCAGGTTTGTCAGTGCAGTGAGATTTTGCTGCAACATTGGTGAAGGCTCTCCTAAACTTTTCAGCCATGTCGGGGGTTAGTTCCGACACAAATTGTTTTTGTTCCTCAGTCAGCTGATGTCTCGTAGTGCTCTGGGTTTTGTCTGTCTCTACCCTTTTAGGGTCTCCTCTCCGACACAAGAAGAAGTGGTGGTCTCTTCTGCAGTCCTGCTTTCTACACAGGTAAGTGTCTTTGCACCCGCTGTCTCCTTCGTGGCATTCCAGGCACTTTGTGCATGCTCCCAGTCTCTCTACAGCACTCAACTTGTCTTTTGGCTTCAGCTCTTTAAAGCGTTTGCAGAAGAAAAGTTTTTCTTTGTGCCGCTCATCTCCACAGACAACACATCCCCCTTTACTTGTGGACCTGGTTGAGGCATGTTTCTTGAGATCTATAGACTTCTTGTCCAGCTTCTCACTTACTCCAAGCTGCTCCAGCCTCTCTAGGACCTCTTCTTGAGTTTTCAGATAGGTCAGAAGGCTGTCAAAGTGGTTGTCTGGAGTGACTGCATTTGCTGGATTGACCATGAATACTAGCCAGTCCTTTTTCATGGTGTCTGGCAGCTTGCTCTCTATTGATTTGACTACAAGAGGATTTTTGATGGCTCCAGTATTGCCGAGTTCAGTGAGGTCATTCAGAGCTTTTTCAACAGACTGAATCATTTCAATCATTTTCCTGGGCTGGTGTGACTTCACAGGGGGGATCTTCTCCAAGTCCTCTATAATCTCCAGGGCTATGGTTGTTTTGTTTCCAAACCTGTTGTCCAGCACCTTGAACATGTCCTCTGCAGTCCTGTAGGTCGACAGCCTGAGGTCTCTGCGGATCTTCTCCTCAATGCTGTCGAGGAGCTGGATCTTCTTGGCTTCCACTGAGCCGGTTGGCTCCCCCTGCCTCTGTAGACTCTCCCAGTCCTTTCTCCATTGATAGAAGTCTCTCTTGGAGCCATAAAATCTGGGTAGGGAGGTGGGCTTTATTTTGAGAGTTGGCAGCTGGTTAGGTTGTGGAACTGGCTGTGCCTGAAGATCTCTTCCTCTCCTGTCCTCCTCTGCAGTTCTCTGCGCTGTCAGGAATTCTGACCTTTTGGCCTCAAGGTTGTTCTTCAGTCTTCGCAAGCCTTTCACTCTGCCATGCAAACTAGCCTTTTCCTTTTCGGGAACCCAATCCTCCCATTCTGCGAAGCTTGCCGTTACATCATTGATGAGCTTCTTCACTACATCCACTTGGTGTTCGTAGCCATCTTTGTTTACCACAGACACAGGAATTATAATGGCTCCTTCACAAGCAGATTCTGCTTCCTCGATTACGAACATTAGCTCGCCTTCTCCGTATCTGGACCAGATGCTCGACTGCACTAGCTGTTTCACTTCATGCAGTCTGTTGTGACAATCCTCTATGGTCTTTACTAAGTCGGTCTGCTGCTGCGAATCCAACTTCACTTGTTTTTCCTCCTCGTCAACTCCCAGCTCAGCCAGTAGAGCGAGTTCATAGTCATCATTGGTGTCACTAACAGTCCTTCCAAGTGAGGTGAGTTCTTTAAACTCCTTTTGTAGCTCTGACTTTGTCAGGTGTGCAACAGCTCTGCACAGGTAATTGGCCTGCTTGGTGAAGGCGCTCTTTGCTGAAGTTCTTTCCTGCTTTAGCTGTTTGAGTGTCTTCCCAGTGGCTTCTTCTTCCATACTTGCAGTTGTTCTTTGCATAGACAACGTAGACTTGAGGCCGTTGATCCTTTTGTCTTCACTGCCGATGGTTATCAACTGTCAAGTTGTTTGGTTTTGCCTCAGTTTTGCCACAACTTGAAAAGAGCTTTGGTCACGCAAGGAACAACTCAGGTTTCCTTTTTGCTCATTTATTCAAAAGTCCAAGGTGAATGGGTGTTGGTTAGTTAGTTCATTAGTTAGGTTGATAACCTTAAACAAAGTAAACATAACAGAAACATTGTATTGATTAGTTAAACTGTTAAATTAGAACAAATATAATTTGCATCATTTCGACTAAACAATAAACAAGTCACATTGCATTGTTTTAGTTAAACTGTTAAATTAGAACAAATGTAATATGCATCATTTCAACTAAACAATAAACAACAGTCACATTACTAGAAGTTCAAACTACTGAAAATAAACCAAGTAAACTTTAGAAATATTGTTTAAATGAAAATAAATCCATTACTTTGCATTGTACTATTTGTACTATATACATGATTACTGTAACTCAAACTGCAACATTAATCAATAGTTGAGTTCTTTAAGTATAAACAGACACCTCGTAAACAAATGCAGCCTACTTAAACTCCGCTGACTTTTTCAGTAAACACAAAACAAACTAACAGAGAAACCAAGCATAAATCTCTGTTAAGTATGCCTCTTAAACCATTCACACTCACAGCTCAAACAACAGAACATGGTTAGCGCTTCTACAGCTTCAACTACACTTTACACTTTACAAACAATTGCATTGCAAGCAACAAACCAAGTGTCCAAGTAAAGTGACATATAGAAAAGTCCATTGCCTACCAGTTGCGTATGACCAAAAACTGAGGCGCTCCTTTGGATTCTTTTGGATTCTTTTGGATTCCTTTTGCTTGTTCAAGCCCTTTTCCAATTGCAAACTTTTCTTGCTTTGTTCTCCAGGCTCACTTGCTGTTCTACTGGCAAAATGGCCGCCTCAGGAAGGCCTTTGGATCCTGACAGGAAGTGTTGGTTCTGTTGTGAAATAATTGTCTCTCTGCCCCCTGCAGGTCCGGAGGCCGAACTGAGACAAGTGTTTTGTGTGAATGTGAATGTGTTTGTGTTTGTGATCAGTGTTCTGTCAGTTGACGCGACACTACTCTACACTACTCTACTCTACTCTACTCTACTCTACTACTCTACTCTACTCTACTCTACACTACTCTACTACTCTACTCTACTCTACTCTACTCTACACTACTCTACTCTACTCTACACTACTCTACTCTACTCTACTACTCTACTACTCTACTCTACTCTACTCTACACTACTCTACTCTACTCTACACTACTCTACTCTACTACTCTACTCTACTACTCTACTCTACTCTACACTACACTACTCTACTCTACTCTACACTACTACTCTACTCTACTCTACTCTACTCTACTACTCTACACTACTCTACTCTACTACTACTCTACTCTACTCTACTCTACTCTACTACTCTACTCTACTCTACTCTACTCTACTACTCTACACTACTCTACTCTACTCTACTCTACTCTACTACTCTACTCTACTCTACTCTACACTACTCTACTACTCTACTCTACTCTACACTACTCTACTCTACTCTACTCTACTCTACACTACTCTACTCTACTCTACTCTACACTACTCTCTACTCTACTCTACTACTCTACTACTCTACTCTACTCTACTCTACTCTACACTACTCTACTCTACTCTACTACTCTACTCTACTCTACTCTACACTACTCTACTACTCTACTCTACTCTACTCTACACTACTCTACTCTACTCTACTACTCTACTCTACTCTACTCTACTACTCTACTCTACACTACTCTACTCTACTCTACTCTACTACTCTACACTACTCTACTCTACTCTACTCTACTCTACTCTACACTACTCTACACTACTACTCTACTCTACTCTACTACTCTACTCTACTCTACTCTACTCTACTACTCTACACTACTCTACTCTACTCTGCTCTACTCTACTCTACTCTACTCTACTCTACTACTCTACTCTACTCTACTCTACTCTACACTACTACTCTACTCTATACTCTACTCTACACTACTCTACTCTACACTACTCTACACTACTCTACTCTACTCTACACTACTCTACTCTACTCTACTCTACTACTCTACTCTACTCTACTCTACACTACTCTACTCTACTCTACTCTACACTACTACTCTACTCTACTCTACTCTACTCTACTCTACTACTCTACTCTACTCTACTCTACTCTACACTACTCTACTCTACTCTACTACTCTACTCTACTCTACTCTACTCTACTCTACTACTCTACACTACTCTACTCTACACTACTCTACTCTACACTACTCTACTCTACTCTACACTACTCTACTCTACTCTACTCTACTCTACTCTACATTCTCTCTCTCTTTGTCTCTCTCTGTCTTTCTCTCTCTGTCACACACACATTCACTCTCTCTCTCTCTCTCTCTCTCTCTCTCTTCTCTCTCTCTCTCACATACACATTCTCTCTCTCTCTCTCTCTCTTCTCTCTCTCTCTCTCTCTCTCTCTCTCTCTCTCTCTCTCTCACACACACACACACACACACACCACACACATTAGGGACACATCAACACACTCACACAAACCCACACATACACATTCTCTCTCTCTCTTTCTCTCTCTCTTTCTCTGTCACTCGTTCTCTCACACACACACATTCTCTCTCTCTCTTTTTTCTCTCACCTTTTCTCTCTCTCTCTCTCTCTCTCTCTCTCACACACACATACACACACACACACACACATCAAACTTAGAGTTTCCCTCCCATTGCACACATGCACACATTAGGACACATACACTTTAGACTTTTACGCACATACATAGATATGTGTGTGTGTGTGTGTGTGTGTGTGTGTGTGTGTATGAGTGTGTATGAAGTGTGTGTGTGTGTGTGTGTGTGTGTGTGTGTGTGTGTGTGTGTGTGTGTATGAGTGTGTATGAAGTGTGTGTAGGTGTATGAAGTGTGTGTGTGTGTGTGGGGGGGTGTTTGTATGAGTGTGTATGAAGTGTGTGTGTGTGTGTGTGAGGCCAGAGAGAGCTGCTTAGCAGTGGCTAATTAGCGATGTGACATTTGGCATATTCTCTGGAAGATCACACACACACACACACACACGGCACATTCTCTGGAAGATCACAGCAGAAAGTGTGAACATGACATTAATGCCACAGAGCACAGACACAGCTGGGGAGAGTGTGTGTGTGTGCGTGCGTGTTGTTACGACCGCCTGGTGTAGCTGCCTGGCTACGACAGCCGCAACATAAAGGAAAACCACACTGTAGCGTCAGTTTAACAAAATATATTTATTTACAAATGAGACAACCAGCAAATGTCATAAAGCAAAGTGTAGTGCATGTATGTCTAGGGGACGCCTAATGTACAAGCATAAGGAAAACACAGAGGGAGGAATGGAGCCTGGCGCCGCCGTGAGCAGAGCGAGAGAGAGATGAACCCCAGCCTCTGATAGTGGACTCAATTAGGGCAATCCGGCGCCGCCGTGAGCAGAGCGAGAGCGAGAGAGAGATGAACCCCAGCCTTTGACAGTGGACTCAATCAGGGCAATCTGGCAACACCCAACTCCCACACTCTGTAAGAAGCAAACACAGGCACAGACAGCACAGGGGGTGGAGCCCCACAGAAAATCAGTACACAGGCGGTCGTGACATATGTGTGTGTGTGTGTGTGCGTGTGTGCGTATGTGAGTGTGTTTATGTGTGTGTGTGTGTGTCTGTGTGTGTGTGCATATGTGAGTGTTACGGCTGTATGTGTTTTGTGTCTCCTGTGCTGTTTGTCCCTCTGTCTCTCCCATAGCTGCTACCTGCTGAGATGGTCATGTGATGGGATTGGGCTGATTTGGAGCACCTGGCCAGCTCATCAAGGACTGCTTAAAACCACCTGCTTCCTGCTGCCAAGGAGAGGCTTTTGGTGTGGGACTGCTGGCTGTTGCTTCTCAGCTTGGGATTGTCTGTGTCACTTTGTGTTGCGTCTTAGTCTTATGTGTTAATGTTAATAAACCCCACTGGTTGGGTTACATTTTAAAGGTGTTTTGTGGTTTTACTTGGGTCAGTGGTGGCTTGTTGTTCGCCCCAGTAGGGCCATCCAGTAGTGGGGCGTAACAAATGGGGGCTCGTCCGGGAGTGAACAGCCATGAGGTATGTGTGTGAATTTGTGTAGCTGTGAACTTTGCTGCAGTAATTTTCGTGTGACCTTTTTGTTGTAGCTGCACTCCACATTTAGTAGGTCACTTGTTGGTTGCAACTTAGGTGTAAGTTGGCAACGTTTGTGTGTAGTGGTTAACTACTATGTGACCATTTGTGGTGGTTGTTGCAGGCTGCTTTTGTCTGGTTACTTGTGTTACTGCTTTTTGTGTTCACTTACCAGCTAATTTAGTGTTATGACCTTTTGTGTGGGTTGTAGTCACTCCATGGATCAGTGGATATTTGAGTCTGGATGTGGGCTGCCTTTTGTTAGGTCACTTTGTGTGTTACTTCCTATATCTTACTGTAACTTTTGTATGTGGTTTAAGGCCACATGGTGTCCATTTTGTCGTGGTAGTGGCAGATCACTTTTGTTGGGTCTTTGTGTGTTGCTGTTGGTGAATGGCAACTATGTAGCTTGGCTACTTTGTTTCGACCCTTTTGGTTTGTGTCTGTTGCACTCCACTCTTTTGTGTTGGTCACCTTTTTGTTACTGTGTTGGTGTGGGGATGTGGCAACTTGTGTCTTTCGTTTTGTTTGTTAACCTCATGGTGGTAGCCATTTTGTTTAGTGGGACTGGCACCTGCTTACATGGCTACCTGTTTGGCTGCTTGGTTTTCTATTCAGTTGCAGCACCTTAATTGGCCCTTTGTGTTTAGTTTTGTTTTAACCACCTTGTTACGTGGTGCTGGGTTTTGGGTGCTGGCTGAGAATTGATGATGCACTAATGCCTGTGCCACTTGCCTTGGCTGCTGTCTGCTTTTCTCTTTTGAATCTATAGGGGGAGTATGTTGGCTTAATTGGTCCTGGAGCCGGCCCACTATAAAAGTCCGCCTCTTTTCAAGATGTCTCTCTCTCCTCTCGATCAGAGCAGACGCCGGCACATCCGCACCGTCTTTGCTTGTGTCTTTGTTTAGTGGCTGTTTATTGATCCTGTAGATCTTACCTTTGTTAATCTAAAACTCTGTTGATCCTGGGTGGTTATGTTCTACACGTTTTTAGTGTAGCCAGTTAGTATAGGTAAGTAAGTGGACCGCGGAAGACTCTTTTATTTGCCTCTACTGTGTATTGTGCGTGGGGCACGGAAGGCAGGAAAGTTGTCACCATCTAAGTAAGTAAGCCGAGGTTTTTGTTTGAGTTTCCTTTCCTGTGTTGTAACCACCCCGGGTTTTTGGCCGACGGGTTTTCTTTGTCTACTGCGTTGTTTCACCAACATTTTAGAACCAGTAAAATATTGTATTGTTTCCCGTCTAAAGTGTGGTCTGATCTCTTTATGTTATGAGGTTCTGCAAGCGTTATTATTCTAAGTTGGAAATCGTAACATAAAATGGGGGCTCGTGCGTGGATTGTTCTGTCAACAGCTTTTGTGTTTTGGATACATGTAATTTGGTGTGCGCATTAGCGGCATTAATTATTGGTGCGTTTTTTTTATGGTGTGCCGCGCTCTGTTTTCGCATCTTTTGTTGCGATTAGAAGTGCTTTTCCTTCTTGTCTGCTGCTTCCACTTTTTCGTTGTTCCACAATGTTTACGTTGGAGGAGTTTGTTGCTTCGCCAACTATAGCAGCCTTATGGCAGGTCACGCGTGATCAGCTTGTTATGATTGCGGGACATTATAAAATCGGGGTAACTGGTAGCCCGGCAAAAGCCGAGTTGTTGAAGATCTTAATTGATTCTTTGTCTGCCCGTGGTGTGTTGGAAAGTGTTGGCGATGACGAGGCCATGGGTGGTGCCAAGCCTGTTCCACTTCCTGAAACGCCGTCTACGCCTTCTATTTCTAAGGCTGACCTTGAGCTCCGTCGCTTACAATTAAGGGAGAAGGAGATAGAATGGGAACGCGAAAAGTCTAATTTGGAAGCAGACAGATTGTTGATCCGAGAGCGTGAAAAGAGAGAGCATGAATTAAGAATGAAGGATCTTGAGATAAATCAGGCCCTTCGTTTAAAAGAGCTTGAAATACGAGCTCGGGAATCTGGGTTGGTTCCCTCTGAGCATTTTGATGTCACTCGTAATATTAGGCTTGTTCCCCCTTCAACGAAAGTGAAGTCGACAAGTTTTTTGCCCACTTTGAAAGAGTTGCTACAGTTATGAAGTGGCCGCGCAATGTCTGGACAATTACTTTGCAGAGTATTTTTAAAGGCAAGGCTCAACAAGCCTATTCCTCGTTGTCTTTAGCCGATGCTGGCGATTACGAGAAAGTAAAAGAGGCTGTGTTGCGTATTTACTCTCTCGTGCCTGAGGCTTACAGACACAAGTATCGCGACTATCACAAGCCTGAGTCTCTCACTTATGTTGAGTTTCTTCGTGAGAAAGAGATACTGTTTGATCGCTGGCTTAGTTCGCAAAATGTAACCACCTTTGATGCGCTTCGTGATTTGATCCTCCTTGAGGATTTCAAGAACTGTCTACCTAGGAGTGTCGCTACTTATTTGGGCGAACACAAGGTTTTAAAACCAGCGGATGCTGCTGTGAGGGCAGATGAGTATGTGTTGGCTCATAAGGGTGCGACCTGTTGTCCTACGGAGCCTCAGTACGTTGCCAGCCAGAATATCCTACCTGTAAAGGAAACTGTAGCTGAACTTGATCAAAGTGTGGTTAACAGAGTGACTCGGTCTAATCAGTTTTGTGAATACTGTAAAAAACGTGGACATGTACTTGCCGAGTGCTTTAAATTAAAGCGTGTGAACAGTTCTTGCACTACTGCTGAGGCCAATTGTGTTTCATTGCTTTCCCCGACGTCTCGGAAAGACGAGAATTTTAGTCAGGCTTTTGCTCCGTTTATTACGGATGCAGTTGTCGCCTTGCCGGGTGCACAGGGTATAGGTGTCCCTATAAAAGTGCTTCGTGACACTGCTGCTTCGCAGAGTTTTGTTTTGGAGAGCGTGTTGCCTTTTAATGACAAGTCTTATGCCGGAGAAAATGTCCTTGTACAAGGTTTTGAAATGGGCTCTGTTGCTGTTCCCTCTATAGGGTGTCGCTCATTTCTGATTTAATTACCGGTGAGTTTAAAGTGGGTGTTCGCCCTTCTCTCCCTGTCAACCAGGTACATTTATTGCTTGGTAATGATATAATGGGAGGAGTTGTTTTTCCAAGGCTTGTCGTAACGAACACTGCTGAAGCTGAAAGTCCTGACCAATTAAGTGTGGAGTACCCTGAGGTTTTCCACACCGACGTTGTTACGCGTGCAATGGCTAAAAAAGCACATGAGACCTCTGTTAAAGACAGTAGGGATGAGTTTGAGCTCTCTGATTCATTTATTACTCGTCCTTTGTCTGGCAGTGGGGAGACACCAAAAGGTCTGCTCCACTGTCGATGCTTTCTTGTCTTCCTGACAGGTCTCTTAGCCGCGAACAATTTCTTCAGATAGTTGTGCCACCTGCCCCGTTGCAACCCATTGTTGTAGTGTCGGAGACCTTTGAACATGTTGTGCTTGTATTGTGTATTAATGCTGTATGCTGTCATGCTGTGCTGTGTTGTTGTGCTTTGTTGTGCTGTATTGTGTTGTGTTTGTGCTGTGCTGTGA
>CM050203.1:470000-475000 GCA_027475355.1 Coilia nasus
TGTCTCTCTCTCTCCCTCTCCCTCTCTCTCTCTGCCTCTCTCCCTCTCTCTCTCCCTTTCCCTTCTCTGTCTGCCTCTCTCTGCCCTCTCTTTGTCTCTCTCTCTTCTGCTTCTCTCCATCTCCCCCTCTCCCTCCCCCTCTCCCTCCCCCTCTCCCTCTGCTTCTCTCCCTCTCCCTCTCTCTCTCTGCTTCTCTCCCTCTCCCTCTCTCTCTGCTTCTCTCCCTCTCCCTCTCTCTCTCTGCTTCTCTCCCTCTCCCCTCTCTCCCTCTGCCTCTCTCTGCTTCTCTCCCTCTCCCTCTCTCTCTCTGCTTCTCTCCCTCTCCTCCCTCTGCCTCTCTCCATCTCTGTCTTTAGCCACTTTCACACTGCCGGACACAGGGTGGCAATTTACCCCGGGACAGCAGTGTGCAAACGCCACGCTAATTTACCCGGGACAGCAGTGTGCAAATGCCACGCTAATTTACCCCGGGACAGCAGTGTGCAAACGCCACGCTAATTTACCCCGGACAGCAGTGTGCAAACGCCACGCTAATTTACCCCAGGACAGCAGTGTGTAAGGACGGCGTGTTTTGGGACCCCTCTTCTGTATTGCCTTGTTCAGGACGCGGAGCCTAGTGTCAGTGTAGCTTTAGTAGAGTAGAGTAGAGTAACTTTATTGATCCCGAAGGAAATGAAGGTGTCCAGTAGCATACACATAATACACATTACAGAACAGATCAAACATATTGCACACATCTGCATTAATACAACTTCACTGAACTGAGGGGAGGGGGGAAAAATTATAATAATAATAAGTAAAGGTAATAAGAATTCCACGAGGTAGACAAGTGTCGTGAGAAGGTGCTTTGTGGTAGCTCAAATACATAGATTACATTGTCCCAGTTGTTATGTCCCCAAGGTGTCTAGGGGTAACTGAGGACATTAAACAAAAGATTTGTGCAAAATAATGCGACAGACTACGGCACAAAATTAAGAAAGTTTATTTACAAAAAATAAGAAAAATAGAAAAAGGAGAAAAAGTGAAAAACGCCAAAAATAAAGGTCAAAAAGACATCGGCCTCCACGAACCCCGACGTCTCCAACGTCCCTCTCAGGCTGCCACCCTGAGAGAAGCGGGTAGATGGAAAAGAGACGTCGGGCCTGGTTAGCGTGGCGAAGCAGCAGACAACGAAAAACCAAACCAAACCAAAGGAATGCTGTCCGAGCTCTCTCCCCCCGTGGGTGACGTCAGTGCCTCCTTTTTAAAGGGCCAGGCACCAATACCGACCAATCCAGGTCTCAGGAGTCAGGTGGCGGTAATTGGACCAATTAAGCCACCCACGGGATCTGCAAGAGTAAAACAGAGACAAACCAAAACACAGAAACCACAGAAACACATACAGGGTCGTAACACCCCCACCACCAAAAATCAACATCACATGTTGATCAAACAATACCACTCTCACTGGTATGCGCGAGACAAGGTGTCCGCCAAGATGTTATCAGCCCCCCTCTTATACCTCAGGTCCAGGTTGAAACCTTGCAGGTACAGAGACCAGCGCATGATGCGCTGATTGGTGTTCTTCATTCTGCTGAGGAAGACAAGAGGGTTATGGTCTGGGAAACACAATGACTGAGCTAAAGAGGAACCCACATAAACCTCGAAGTGGTGTAGTGCCAACAACAATGCCAGGGCCTCCTTCTCGATGGTACTGTAGCCCAACTGATGCTTCAGGAACTTTTCAGAGAAGTAAACAAACGGGGTGATCAAGCCCATCAGTCCCCTCCTGGAGAAGGACAGCACCTGCTCCTGTCGCACTTGCATCCACTTCAAGCCTAGAGGGTAGGTCGAAGTTTGGTGCAGCCAGCACCGGAGAGCAACACAACAACGCCTTGGTACTTTGAAAAGCAGCATCACAGTCACACAACTGAACAAAACTGGAAGTGTTACAAAGCAAATTCCTAAGAGGCAACACAACATTAGAAAAATTGGACCAAAGCCTCGGAATTTTGAAAACGAGAAGACATAGCCACATCACAAAATCTAAGTCCATCCTCTTCAGGAGAAGAGGATGACAACATAGGAGATACAGAACCAACAGAAACGGGGCATACCTTCACCTCACTCTCTCTAGAGACGTAAGGCTTCAACATATTCAAGTGGCAAACACAAGATCTACGCTTCCGGTCTGGAGTACGGATAACGTAATCAGTAACACATAGTTTAGACTCAACCTCGTAACGTCCAACAAACTTGGCCTGCAGGGCAGAACCAACAACAGTTTTACCCATACTGCCTCTTTTCCCAGCAGCAGTGGCATGATTATTTAGCCAAAGACGGATCCTTGCGCTGTTCACTACCTGAGCAGCTCTCCAGCTGTGGGCGCAGACAGAGGATGGTTAGAAACATTTGCAGCGCCATCAGGCTTAGACAGTGAAGGAAAGCCGTCTGGGATTTCAGCACCACCGGTCGTGGACAGCGACCGACGTCCGCGATCCCCTGAAAAACTGGGAGAAGAACACGGCAGAGGGTTGTCAAGAAACAAAAATTTATCACACAAGTCAAGAGGTTCCGACTTGGGTGCCTGAGCTCGAGTCACTTCACATACAGGGAACAAATCAGAAGGACTGGAGTCAACACTTGTTACTGGCGTTGAAATAACCTCCGCAAGAGGAAACACTTTACTACCAGCCAAATCGTTACCCAACAGAAACGATATGCCATCCATAGGCAATTGTAACTTAACAGCAATTTTAAAATAACCAGAAACTAAAGTGCTCTTCAAATGCACGGCGTGCAAAGGAACATTAAAAGGTTGTAACCCAATGCCTTGAACGAGCACATCGGAACCACAGTACGACACGTCAGAAAAAGGAAGAGCGGACGCTAGAACAAAGCTCTGAGCTGAGCCTGTATCCCGAAGGATTTTAACTGGGACAGCGTCTTCCTTACGGCCAGTGAGTGAGACAGTACCATCCAAAACGAAAGGTTGGTATTCAGCATCAATTTCGCAACGAGATGTTAACGTTTTGCGAACAAAACCCGAACCTTTTAAACTACGTTTTGGCGACAAACTCTTCTTTTCAAAACAGGACAGTCGGCAATCAAATGACCCACTTCATGACAGTAATAGCATTCACGAGACTCACGTGTAGGTGACTCTTGATTGAGTCCTCGGGCTTCTAAAACTCTGCTGAATACTAGATGCTTGAACAGAGGGAGTACGAGTAGGATCTGAACGAGACAAACGCGGTGACTGGAACGAACTCTTGTGCGTAAGCACAAACTCGTCTGCACAAACAGCAGCTTGTGCAAGAGTTGTTACCTTCTGGTCGTTTAAATACATGGCAACATTAGATGGAACACAATCTTTAAACTCTTCCAGTAGCACCAGTTCCTTAATTTGCTCTGCAGTGCACGCTCTCTGAGACGCACACCACCGCTCAAAAAGCTTGCTCTTTCTCCCTCGCAAACTCAACATATGTGAGCCTGTCGTCTTTTCGAAGGCCACGAAATTTCTGTCTGTATGCCTCAGGCACTAACTCATAGGCATTTAAGATTGCCGTCTTAACGCACTGGTAATCGGAACTTTGCTGCACAGAAAGGGCAGCATAAACAGACTGTGCTTTGCCACACAGCACAGTTTGCAACAAGATCGTCCAGAATTCAACTGGCCATTTTAAAATAACCGCAACTCTTTCAAAGTGCATGAAGTATTTTTCAACCTCACGCTCATTGAAAGGAGGTACCATGCGGGCATTACGAGCGACATCAAAATGTTGCACAAACGGAACTGAAGGTTGGGGAACTGAATCAGAACTGCCCATCGGAACCGACAGTGGCGCTGACGGAGCAGTTACAGGAGAATAACCCCCAGAAGCAGAGACTTGAGGCGCTACATCACCTAACGGAACAGAAGGTGGAGAAGCAGACACAGCAGTACCTGAGAGAGCAGACACGGAAGCAGCGGAATGGATAGTATTACGGACAGGAGAACTAGGCGGTGACCCATGCAATGAAGCCGCTGGAGGGCCGTGCGGAGAGATGGTAAGTCCCTTTACAGCCATTTCTATTTGCAACTTCTTCAATGCAAAGTCACGCTCTTCACGTTCTCTTTGGAAGCTGATGTACACGTCCTCTTTCCTTCTCTTGTGCCTCATAGTCAAGCTTCCTCAAGTCAAGCTCTAATTGAAGCTCTAGCTTCTGATTTCAACTTCTTTTTCAAGCTCTTTTCTGCTTTCTCGTTCAACTCGGCTTCTAGCAGCCTCCAACAACAACTTGCGCTCTTCGGGCGCATACTCCTTAAATGGGGTACGGCTTGCAGCCGGACTAAACGGAACAGGTGAAACTACTGGAGCCTCTGCGTGGGCTGGCAAGATCTGTTTCTCAATCAAACCCGATACAACAGCCTTCAACAGTGTATCACGCAACTTCTTATCATCGGATGTAATGTTAACAGAAAAATGCTCCGCAATCTGATTCAGCTTCTCCTTTGTGCAACGAGACAGAATATCCACTGAGGGATTCTTAACGAATTCGTCTACCACAGACATTGTAACTAAAATCCAAAAAAAAAAGTATATGTATGTGTATGTATGTAATATGTAAGCTGTGGTAGCCGAACAAAAAAAATGTTTGTAACAAACGAACCAAACAAAGCCAAATAATTATTTCCTCACTTCCCTCCACACCCAAAAGAGTGAAGGCTCACAGACGAAGGAAAGGAAATACGAAGGGAGCTATCGGACAAAAACACTTACAAAAAACCTGCCACTAGGCCAAAAACGCCACCGAAAACATGTGCGCTCTTTGTCCAGCGGAACAACAACGCAACGACAAACTTGAGGCCGACAAAAAAAATACAGAAAAACTAAGCCGTAATCTGCCACATCAAAATTCAAGGGCACATCTAACAAACAAAATATCCAAATGAAGGGGAAAAACTCAAAAAGTCCTTGCAAAATAGATCTTCTGACGCCGCCAACCTTTGCTGTACGAAACCCTGGTCCTAATTATAA
>CM050203.1:480000-492500 GCA_027475355.1 Coilia nasus
CTGTCTCACACCCCTTTCTTGAGTAAAGAATTCTGTTTGTTTGTTTCCAATTTTAATTGCACATTTATTATTAGAATACATTGTTTTTATTATACTGTATGCTTTTCCCCCTACACCAGTTTCAATAAGTTTGCAGAATAGGCCATTGTGCCAAACTGAATCAAAGGCCTTCTGGAAATCTACAAAGCAGGCAAATATTTTTGTTTTATTTTCATTGACATATTTGTTAATTAGGGTATGTAGGGTGAAAATGTGGTCTGACGTCTGCAGTTTGGTAAAAATCCTATTGGTTTTTACTCAAGGCATCGTGTTCGATAAGGAAGTTTAAGATTCTACAATTTAAAATGCTCCAAAATAACTTCCCCAGGTTACTGCATCACACAGATGCCTCTGTAGTTATTTGTGTCCAAATGGTCTCCACTTTTAAAAAGGGGTGTAATGAGTCCTTTATTCCAGATGTCAGGGAAGTATCTAACACTCAGAACAAAGTTGAACAGTTTTAAAATAGCCAAACGAAGGCTGAGGCTTGTATTCTTAAGCATTTCATTAAGGATGCCATCAGGTCCACTTGCCTTTTTTGGCTGTAGGCCTTTGAGTTTTTCTGTCAATTCGGCTTCTGTAATTGGGTAGTCTAGTGGGTTTTGATATTTGTTGATGGTATTCTCCATATCAATCATTCTGGGAAAAATCCATGACTGGGAAAAATAATCTGATAAATTTGTGTGCCATACTTTTTGAACGAGAAGCCCTCAAAAGTGGTGGTGTCATTTCACATATTGAATCTATAGCCATTTCACAGCTTTGAAGAGGAAGAATTACACAAGGTACATCTGATCTGATTTGATTTTTGAATTCTACAGGAAAATGCATTTCTTTTCACATAGTTACACTAATGTGTGTGGAATACTAAAAGAGCCAGCAATGTCGGAAGTTGAGCAAAAGGCTTGTTCACCAGAATTCCCAAAATGACCTGAAATTTCAAAGGGCTGTAGTTTTGGAGCTATTAGTGATACAGACTTAATATTTAAGATTTATACATAGGTTGGATGTACAAACAGCTGTGATTTTTTTCAGATTTTTTGGAGAGGGTGACTGTCGGCCATCGTTCGATTTGACACGGAATGACCCTATAGTGGTTCGGGGGCAGCTGATGTCGGAGCTGGGACAGAGGAGGTTGATGTCGAGGCAGAGGATTCCTGTGTGGGACGTTCTGGTGTATTGGGTGTCTCTGTTGGGCTGCAGGATAACGGTGTCCTCTTGGCCACGGAGCATGGTGGTGCCTCAAGGGTGTGGAGTGTTGAGGTGCTGGTCTGGGAGGTGTTGGCATGCAGGGTTGTAATGGGGACCAGGGGGGTATGGCCTGCTGTGGTAAGGTGCCGTGGTGCTTTTTCCTGTCAGGACTCCTACCAAGGTCAACGTCTTTCAGTGTTTTGGTGAATACTCTGATGGTATCTTGCGGAGGTGGACATGGTCATACAGGCTGTGTAGGCCAAGCGTGGGTGATGTGCCAGATGTACGTTAGGCATGAGGGCACATCCACGGAGATGGCTGTATTCACCTTTGCGATGGTGTCTGGATGGAAGTCAGTCCGGGGCAATATGGTGGATATAACTATTTTAGATGTGGGAAATGTCTCTGTTGCCTTTGTTGCCACTCTGACGATGGGACTCTGCCACATGCTGTTGTTGTGCCCGCAGGTCGTTTGTCCCCACATGGATGATTATGTGGCTTGGATTACCCAAGTTTGCTTTATTCAGCAGTTCTAGAGCATCAGCTGTTCTCGGGCACCATAGTTTTGCTGTTTTTGGCCTGGGAAGAGTTGCTCTTCATTTGTGAATTTCCCATTGGAGTCAATTAGAATGACTACCTCAGCATCCATAGTTGAAGCAGATTGGTCCTGGCTGGTGTGTGGGGTTCAGGGGCGTCTGCTTGTGTGGCAGGTGGTGGTCCTGCTGCTAAGGTGAGCTCTGTACAATCTGGTGTCGGTGGAGTAGTTGGGGTATTTGGATGTACCGTGCGCTCATCTCTGCTCCGCTCTAACCTCAGCTCCTCTTTGATGGTCTGAAGCTCTTTTTTTAGGGCTTTTCTGTCCTGCTGCAAGTCCCTAATTTGTCCCCTCAGCTCCTGCTCGCATGCAGCAAATTCATCCTTTAGCTGGTGGATCTGTTCCGCTAGTTGTTTGTTGGAGGTGGTGAACTGTAGTTGTTCTCTGAGCTGTACTAGTTCCACTTCTTGTAGGGACAGGTTGTTTTTTAAGTGGTTCACATTTTGCTCTAGCTGGAAAATGCCAGTCACCAGTATGCTCCTCCTCCTGTGCATCCTCTGTGTTCTGGACACAGCCTGTGTCGGTCTGTGTGTCGGTCCATCTGTCTGTCCCTTGCATGCCTTTCGCTGTCTCTGCCAGTGCTTTTATAGTGTTCATGTCTTGTTGGACAGAGCTAAGCCTTGCCTCACTTCCTTGAAACATGACAGTTCCATTTTGGTACAAGTTTACAGTGAGGAAGGTGTTATCAATATCCCCCTAGATTTGTATCTGCCTTCCCTTACATATCCCTTGTTTTTTAACATGTCTGTAATGCTTGCAAATGGCTTTATGCCACGATTCACAGTCCTCTGTGTAGAGCAGCAGGTTGGTAGTAGTAGGCCTGCCTCCTATTTCAGTGGTATCAGACCATACAGTCTCTGGGTTTTGCCTGAGAAAATTGTACTTGAATGTTCTTTTCTCCTTTGCACTCTTAGCTGTTGCTGGATGCATTATAGAATGTGGGAGGACACTGCACTGCACGAGGCTGCAAACAATGTATCCATTTTTCAACTGCCACTGTCCGTTGGGCTATGTGGCTAGTTTGTTTTGCTAAGTAGTTAGCCTTTACCTTATCTGTTTTGATTTTCCTTATGTAAGGTTGATTTTAACTGTTTCTTGTGGTAGTTTGAAGAGGATGTTCAAGAGAATAGATGCTCACCACTCTGTCTGGATGTTTGAAGGTTGATTGTTGTAGTGGTGTGTTTGACTTCTCTTCCTTATTTTCTAAACTGTTAGCTGTTGTTGCTACTGCTGCTGTTGCTACTGCTGCTGCTCTCCCTCACTCTCTTACTTCAGAGCTACTTTGAATCAAGTCAACAAAACATACCAGAAAAAGTATAAAAAGTATCCATGATGGTATTTTCTTGGTCCTCCTCTCTTCTTCCTTAATATTTAGAATAATATTTTAGATTTTGGTCATCTTGGAGGTATAAAACTTGACAAAAACCACAAATCTTTTAGGAGCTTAAGCTGACCATGACTGCACGGAACTCACGGAACTCTCTCTATCTCTCTCTCTCTCTCTCTCTCTCTCTCTCTCTCTCTCTCTCTCTCTCTGTCTCTCCTCTCTCTCTGTCTCTCCTCTCTCCTCTCTCTCTCCTCTCTCTCTCTCTCTCCTCTCTCTCTCTCTGTCTCTCCTCTCTCTGTCTCTCCTCTCTCTCCTGTCTCTCCTCTCTCTCTCTCTGTCTCTCCTCTCTCTCTCTCTCTCTCTCTCTCTCTCTGTCTCTCCTCTCTCTCTGTCTCTCCTCTCTCTCTCTCTCCTCTCTCTCTCTCTCTCTCTCTCAATTCAATTCAATTCAATTCAATTCAAGTGAACTTTATTGGCACGACAAATAGTTCATTGCATTGCCAAAGCGTGACATCCAAACAATACAGTATGAGCATACATGTATCTATGGCATTTGTACAAGAGCATACATGTGTCTATGGCATTTGTACATACAAACAAAGTGGTGTGTGTGCGTGTGTGTGTGTGTGCATGTGAGCGTGAGTGTGTGCATGTGTGTGTATGTGTGTATGTAGTCTGTGTGTGTGAGTGGTTATGTGTTAGTGTGTGGGTGTGGTTTGTTCTGAAATGCTGTGGATTGGTGTTCATGTGTTTGTGTTCGTGGTGTCTATCCACTGTCCCTTACTGTATGGCATTCAGTGACATATTTGGCAGCAAGAGCTTGCTGTTTGTCCTTGCTGTCCAAGTAAGACAGATAGTAATTCCTGTTCGCACAGGTTTTGGAACCCTGGGATTAGGTTTGTGAATTTACCAAAATATGTTTCCCTTATATCTGAGTATTTCTCACATTGGAGAAGAAAGTGCACCTCTGTCTCGACCTCACCTGTCATACAGTGACCACATACCCTTTGTTCTCTGGCAGCCATGATTGCCTTAGTCTGCCTTTTTCTATGGCAAGGTTGTGGTCACTGAGTCTGTATTTGGTCAGGATCTGCCGCTGCTTTATATCTCTGACAGTAAAGAGATATTCCTCCAATTCGTAATTAGATTTAATGGTCCTATAACATTCTAGTTTGCTTTGTTTTTTTGTTCGTTTTGCAATGTTCTAGATATTTTTCTTTAGATGTTTGGATAATTTTGTTGACATTTAGTTTGAAAGCAGTGCTTGTCTCTCTCTGTCTCTCCTCTCTCTCTCTCTCTCTCTCTCTCTGTCTCTCCTCTCTCTCTCTCTCTGTCTCTCTCTCTCTCTCTGTCTCTCCTCTCTCTCCTCTCTCTCTCTCTCTGTCTCTCCCATCGTTTCTATTTCTTACTTTGTATTTCCTCTCCCCCTCTCCCCCCCCCTCTCCTCCTCTACTCCTCTCCTCTCCTCCTCCCCCACCCCCCTCCTCTCCTCTCCTCCTCTCCTCCCCCCTCCTCTCCTCCTCCCCCTCTCCCCCCCCCTCTCCTCCTCTACTCCTCTCCTCTCCTCCTCCCCACCCCCCTCCTCTCCTCCTCCCCCCTCTCCCCCCCCTCTCCTCCCCCCCCCCTCTCCTCCTCCCCCACCCCTCTCCTCTCCACCCCCCCTCCTCTCCTCTCCTCCTCTCCTCTCCTCCTCTCCTCTCCTCCTCTCCTCTCCCCCCTCCTCTCCTCCCCCCTCCTCTCCTCTCCTCCTCTCCTCTCCTCCTCTCCTCCTCCCCACCCCCCTCCTGTCCTTCCCCCCTCCTTTCCTCTCCTCCTCTCCTCCTCTCCTCTATTCCTCTCCACCTCTCCCCCCCCCTCTCCTCCTCTCCTCTTCTCCTCCTCCTCTATGGTGAGTCTGAAGCTCTGCGGATGATGAATATTTCATATGCACCTCAGCTATGAGACATGTTCAGCAGGATGTGTGTGTGTGTGTGTGTGTGTGTGTGTGTGTGTGTGTGTGTGTGTGTGTGTGTGTGTGCTCCTCAGCTATGAGACATCTTCAGCAGGATGTTTGATGTGTGTGTTGATGTCTGTGTGCCTGAAACTTCTTCTTATTTTAGTCTTATCTGTGTGTGTGTGTGTGTGTGTGTGTGCGTGTGTGTGTGTGTGTGTTTGTGTGTCATGTGTGTTTGTGTGTGTGTGTGTAGTGTGTTTGTGTGTGTGTGTGCGTGTGTGTGCGTGTGTGTGTGTGTTTGTGTGTCATGTGTGTTTGTGTGTGTGTGTGTGTAGTGTGTTTGTGTGTGTGTGCCGTGTGTGTCTGTGTGTGTGTGTAGTGTGATCTGTATGGAGGCGATCATGATGTCACTGTAATTGCTGCAGTTAATTGAACGCTTCAGTCTAAAGTTATATTGCACCCAATCACACACACACACATCAGTCTAAGTTATATTGCACCCAATCAACACACACACACACACACACACACACACACACACACACACATACACACAGACACACACACAGACATGCACACACACACACACATCAGTCTAAGTGATATTGCACCCAATCAACACACACACAGACACACACACACATACACACAGACACACACACACACACACACACACACATACACACAGACACACACACAGACACACAGACACACACACACACACACCCGCATTAATCACATGGCATGTGTGTGGTGTTGAGTTTCGGCCATCTGCATAAATATGGCGTGCAGCACACAGCGGATATGAAGCAGCTCGTATTTAAATATATGCACATATTGGCTTGTTTGACATCCTACTGATTAAACGTGTGTGTGTGTGTGTGTGTGTGTGTGTGTGTGTGTGTGTGTGTGTGTGTGTGTGTGTGTACAAAGGGCATTTTAAAATCGGGCAATAAAATCGTCATGAGTGAAGGTGACACCACCCATTTCCTCACTCACCCCAAACACACATACACACACATACACACACACATACACACACACATACACACACACATACACACAGTGTGTGTGTGTGCGTGTGTGTGTGCGTGCGTGTGTGTACGTGCGCGTGTGTACGTGCGTGTGAGAGATGTAGAGAGGGAGTAAGGAGAGAGAGAGAGAGAGATGTAGAGAGGGAGAGAGAGATGTAGAGAGGGAGAGAGAGAGAGAGAGAGAGAGATGTAGAGAGGGAGAGAGAGAGAGAGAGAGAGATGTAGAGAGGGAGAGAGAGATGTAGAGAGAGGGAGAGAGAGAGAGAGATGTAGAGAGAGATGTAGAGAGGGAGAGAGAGATGTAGAGAGGAGAGAGAGAGAGAGATGTAGAGAGGGGAGAGAGAGAGAGATGTAGAGAGGGAGTAAGGAGGGAGGGAGAGAGAGATGTAGAGAGAGGAGAGAGAGATGTAGAGAGATGTAGAGAGAGGAGAGAGAGATGTGTAGAGAGGAGGAGAGAGAGAGATGTAGAGAGGGAGAGAGAGAGAGATGTAGAGAGAGGGAGAGAGAGATGTAGAGAGAGGGAGAGAGAGAGAGAGATGTAGAGAGGGAGAGGGAGATGTAGAGAGGGAGAGAGAGAGAGAGATGTAGAGAGGGAGAGAGAGAGAGATGTAGAGAGAGGGAGAGAGAGATGTAGAGAGGGGGAGAGAGAGAGAGAGATGTAGAGAGAGGGAGAGAGAGAGAGATGTAGAGAGGGAGAGGGAGATGTAGAGAGGGAGAGAGAGAGAGATGTAGAGAGAGGGAGAGAGAGATGTAGAGAGAGGGAGAGAGAGAGAGAGATGTAGAGAGAGGGAGAGAGAGAGGGAGAGAGAGGGAGAGAGGGAGAGAGAGAGAGATGTAGAGATGTAGAGAGGGAGAGAGAGATGTAGAGAGAGGGAGAGAGGGAGAGAGAGATGTAGAGAGATGTAGAGAGAGCGAGAGAGAGAGAGAGATGTAGAGAGGGAGAGGGAGAGAGAGATGTAGAGAGAGGGAGAGAGAGATGTAGAGAGGGAGAGAGAGAGAGATGTAGAGAGAGATGTAGAGAGGGAGAGGGAGAGAGAGATGTAGAGATGTAGAGAGGGAGTAAGGAGAGAGAAAGAAAGAGGGGAACAGAGAGGTGTAGAGAGGAAGAGAGAGACAGAAAGAGGAAGAGAGAGTGAGAGAAAGAGTGAGATGAGTAGAACGATAGAGAGAGACGTTACTCTACACTCAATGTTTGTGAAGAAATCTTTACATGCACACACACACACACACACACACACACATACATACACATACACATACACACAAAAATACACTGAAATACACACACACACAGTCACATGCACACTCATTAGACACATTAGTAACCCTTTCTCTCTCTGTCTCTCTCTCACAAACACAAAGACACACACACACACACACATACACACACACACACACACACACACACACACATATACACACACAAAAAATACACTAAAACACACACATACACACATAGTCACATGCACCCCTCACTACACACATTAGTAATCCTTTCTCTCTCTGTCTCTCTCACACACAAAGACACACACACAATACTGAAACACACACTCGTTGGTATTTAGATGACTTTGGTGTGTGTCTGTCTCCTTCACACACACACACACATTCACACAAACACACACTGTTACGTTGCCCTGAGTAGTAGAAGGGTGTAGCACAGGGGACACTGAGTAGTAGAAGGACGCAGCACAGGGGACACAGAGTAGTAGAAGGACGCAGCACAGGGGACACAGAGTAGGAGAAGGGTGCAGCACAGGGGACACAGAGTAGTAGAAGGGTGTAGCACAGGGGACACTGAGTAGTAGAAGGGTGTAGCACAGGGGACACTGAGTAGTAGAAGGACGCAGCACAGGGGACACAGAGTAGTAAAAGGACGCAGCACAGGGGACACAGAGTAGTAAAAGGACGCAGCACAGGGGACACAGAGTAGTAGAAGGGTGTAGCACAGGGGACACTGAGTAGTAGAAGGACGCAGCACAGGGGACACAGAGTAGTAGAAGGACGCAGCACAGGGGACACAGAGTAGTAAAAGGACGCAGCACAGGGGACACAGAGTAGTAGAAGGGTGTAGCACAGGGGACACAGAGTAGGAGAAGGGTGCAGCACAGGGGACACAGAGTAGTAGGAGGACGCAGCACAGGGGACACTGAGTAGTAGAAGGGTGTAGCACAGGGGACACAGAGTAGTAGGAGGACGCAGCACAGGGGGACACAGAGTAGTAGAAGGGTGTAGCACAGGGGACACAGAGTAGTAGGAGGACGCAGCACAGGGGACACAGAGTAGTAGAAGGACGCAGCACAGGGGACACAGAGTAGTAGAAGGGTGTAGCACAGGGGACACAGAGTAGTAGGAGGACGCAGCACAGGGGACACAGAGTAGTAGAAGGACGCAGCACAGGGGACACAGAGTAGTAGAAGGGTGTAGCACAGGGGACACAGAGTAGTAGAAGGACGCAGCACAGGGGACACAGAGTAGTAGAAGGGTGTAGCACAGGGGACACAGAGTAGTAGAAGGGTGTAGCACAGGGGACACAGAGTAGTAGAAGGGTGTAGCACAGGGGACACTGAGTAGTAGAAGGACGCAGCACAGGGGACACAGAGTAGTAGAAGGGTGTAGCACAGGGGACACAGAGTAGTAGAAGGGTGTAGCACAGGGGACACAGAGTAGTAGAAGGACGCAGCACAGGGGACACAGAGTAGTAGAAGGACGCAGCACAGGGGACACAGAGTAGTAGAAGGGTGTAGCACAGGGGACACAGAGTAGTAGAAGGGTGTAGCACAGGGGACACTGAGTAGTAGAAGGGTGTAGCACAGGGGACACAGAGTAGTAGAAGGACGCAGCACAGGGGACACAGAGTAGTAAAAGGACGCAGCACAGGGGACACAGAGTAGTAGAAGGGTGTAGCACAGGGGACACAGAGTAGTAGAAGGGTGTAGCACAGGGGACACTGAGTAGTAGAAGGGTGCAGCACAGGGGACACTGAGTAGTAGAAGGCCTTGCGGAAGATGCTTTTTGATTTCAAGAACATTTACTAGTTTACTTTTCATTTTAAGCACAGGTGAATTTGCAGGGCATTTTTGTTGTAGCGCTTTGTTTCCTGTGTGTGTTTTCACATTATCACCTTTTAATTAAAATCATAAGTATATTATATATAATAAAGTACATTTTTGTATTTTCTGAGTCCTGGATTTTTCTTATGTCATGTTTCCATTTGTTAACATATATGGGTTCGTAACACACACAAACACACTCACAAACACACTCACACACACACACTCACACAAAAACACACACTCACACAAACACGCTCACAAAAAATCACACACTCACACACACACACTCACACAAACACACTCACATAAACACACTTACACACACACACACTCACACAAACACACTCACACACACACTCACACAAACACACACACACAAACACACTTACACACACACACTCACACAAACACACTTACACAAACACACACTCACACAAACACACTCACACAAACACACTTACACACACACACACACACTCACACAAACACACTCACACACACACAAACACACACACAAACACAAACACTCACACAAACACACACACACACACACTCACACAAACACACTCACACACAAACACGCACTCACACAAACACTCTCACACACAAACACACACACACACACACTCACACTTACACAAACACACTTACACACACACACTCACACACACACACACACACACACACAAACACACACACACACACTCACACACACACACACACTCACACTTACTGGCATGCCGGCGTCTCTGGGGTGGAGATGGATAAGAGAGCAGCACACACTCATCATCATTTTATAGCTTCTGTGTTCCACTTCCCTTCTGTCCAGAGAGAGGGTGTGTGTGTGTGTGCGTGTGTGTGCATGTGTGTGTGTGTGCGTGTGTGTGTGTGCGTGTGTGTGCATGTGTGTGTGTGCGTGCGTGTGTGTGCGTGTGTGTGCATGTGTGTGTGTGTGCGTGTGTGCACGTGTGTGCGTGTATGTGTGTGTGTGTGCGCGTGCATGCATATGTGTATGCGTGTGTTTGTTTGTGTGTGTGTATGTGTGTGTGTGTGTGTGTGTGTGCATGCATGTGTGTGTGTATGCGTGTGTGTTTGTGTGTGTGTGTGCGTGTGTATGTGTGTGTGTGCGTGTGTGTGTGTGTGTGTGTGTGTGTGTGCGATGGGAAAGAGGTGGTAGGAGATCCACAGGTCTCATTAATATGTAAAGGCATAGCATCCTGGAAGAGACGTAAAGGATGAAAATATGTAAGAGTCCTGGAAGAGACGTAGAAGATGTGAAGAGATGGCGTCTGCAAAAAAAAACACTGCAGCTGTTGAAAGGTCTTAACAACCAACACACTGTGTAGTGCTTGCTCCTTAACAAGTACCAACACACTGTGTAGTGCTTGCTCCTTAACAAGTACCAACACACTGTGTAGTGCTTGCTCCTTAACAAGTACCAACACACTGTGTAGTGCTTGCTCCTTAACAAGTACCAACAAACTGTGTAGTGCTTGCTCCTTAACAAGTACCAACAAACTGTGTAGTGCTTGCTCCTTTTGAAATACGGCAGGTCACTCCGACTTGCATATGCATGCTGCAGGTTTTTCTATCCTGGTCGCCCTCATTAGTCAAGGACAGAAAATAGGCGGAGTAAGGCAAAAAAAGACAGTGACATAAGTTTGTTATATAGAAAAAGCCATGCCATAGTTGTGATTACAGTCTCATTGCAGCACACATTCACTTAGCCAAATATAGCTAGTATGTCTGTTTGTTTAGAACGTTTAAATCTTCTATTTGTTGTCCTATGACTCATGAGGATTTTATGCTAGTCACAGACTACAATGATTGTAGTCTGTGACTAGCATAGCCGAGAACCTCTCATTCTCCCTGCTCCATCTCCTCCACCAAACTAGAACAGCCTATAACAGGAGCATTTTCACTAAAACTGGCTCAGAGGGTATTCATTAATACTATAGACCACCGCATAATTGATGAAAAAATGATACAGGGAGACCTTTAACACACAGTGCTGTGCTGTGCGTCCGTAGGCTTTAACACACAGTGCTGTGCGATGCTTCTAATGTACTGTCAATCCTTATTTAATGACACTTTTTCTTCCCTCGTTGTCTCAGAGCAATCAGCCTACAGCAGTTAGCATGTAGCATAATCAGTGACTGGTCCTCCACAGTATTTAGCCTGTAACATAGTCAGTGAGTGGCCCTGTGAAGTACTTAGCATGTAGCATGCACAGTGAGTGGCCCTGTGAATTAGTTAGCATGTAGCATAGTCAGTCCCTGCGTCCGAAACCTTAGTAGGCACTGCGTTCTATGCAGTGCTTACCACTCGACCGTTACAGTAGTAGCTTCTACGTAGCAAACTAGCCAGTAGCAGGTACAATTCGGACGTACTACCATAGAGCTGAATAGAACACTAGAGCGGACACGGCATTGGCTGACCACACAGAAAAACGTCCGACGCGGCCGCCATCTTGCGAGGGTAATCATGTGCTAGGCACTCAATGTAAATAAGCGTAGAATGGACCCACCTCTGTCAAAAAACGGCTTTTTTTCTGTGAAAATATCCACTGACACACTATACAATGATGATATTTGAAATGCCTGACTCTATATGTACGTAAATCGTATCAAAGAATAATGATAATTACAACGTTAATGACGAATAAAGTGGATTTTTACGTACTTCGCTGAGCACTACAGTTTGCGTTCGACCCTGTATAACCATTGCAGTCTTTGGTATCAGTCGACATTTTATTTTTGAAAAAGCTATTGCAGACTGTTTTTTTTTAAATATAGCAACACATCATTAATTAAATTGGTGATTTGTTATTTATATTAGCTGCGCGTATATATGTAAATGTAATGTAAATGTAATATTTTCATCAGTAGGTAATTCCTCATGTTCTTAGTATGGAAAAGATTAGGTCGTGTATTCAGATTTGAAGAGATTCAAAGACTGAAAACATGTTTATTGAGTTTAAAAATGAAATGAATAAATACATTAATACACCTATTTGATATGAATTCATATTTTTCTGATGTGATTTTTTTTTCTCCCACCACTAATTGATTTATCTTCAAATGCAAGCAACCTATAATACATTTACACAAACCACACCGATATCATTTCTACAAAAAATAAGACAAGTTTTGTATTTTCGTATGTATAAAAAATATATACAAAATGAAAATTAGGAAAAATAACAGCACTGCATAAGAAGGGTAACACAGCACATGTAGGAAACTACAGACCAGTTAGTTTAACTTGTGTCATAGGCAAATGGATGGAGACTATAATAAGAAATCACATAACAAATCATATGACT
>CM050203.1:502500-515000 GCA_027475355.1 Coilia nasus
TATTGAAGAAGTGTCTTATTGAAGAAGTGTGTTTATTCAGAAGTGTGTTATTGAAGAAGTGTGTTATTGAAGAAGTGTGTTTATTCAGAAGTGTGTTATTGAAGAAGTGTGTTATTGAAGAAGTGTGTTTATTCAGAAGTGTGTTATTGAAGAAGTGTGTTTATTCAGAAGTGTCTTCTTGAAGAAGTGTGTTATTGAAGAAGTGTGTTATTGAAGAAGTGTGTTATTGAAGAAGTGTGTTTATTCAGAAGTGTGTTATTGAAGAAGTGTGTTTATTCAGAAGTGTGTTTATTCAGAAGTGTCTTATTGAAGAAGTGTGTTATTGAAGAAGTGTCTTATTGAAGAAGTGTGTTATTGAAGAAGTGTGTTTATTCAGAAGTGTGTTATTGAAGAAGTGTGTTATTGAAGAAGTGTGTTATTGAAGAAGTGTGTTTATTCAGAAGTGTGTTATTGAAGAAGTGTGTTTATTCAGAAGTGTCTTCTTGAAGAAGTGTGTTATTGAAGAAGTGTCTTATTGAAGAAGTGTGTTATTGAAGAAGTGTGTTTATTCAGAAGTGTGTTATTGAAGAAGTGTGTTTATTCAGAAGTGTGTTTATTCAGAAGTGTGTTATTGAAGAAGTGTGTTATTGAAGAAGTGTGTTTATTCAGAAGTGTGTTTATTCAGAAGTGTCTTATTGAAGAAGTGTGTTATTGAAGAAGTGTCTTATTGAAAAGTGTCTTATTGAAGAAGTGTGTTTATTCAGAAGTGTGTTATTGAAGAAGTGTGTTATTGAAGAAGTGTGTTTATTCAGAAGTGTCTTATTGAAGAAGTGTGTTATTGAAGAAGTGTCTTATTGAAGAAGTGTCTTATTGAAGAAGTGTGTTTATTCAGAAGTGTGTTATTGAAGAAGTGTGTTATTGAAGAAGTGTGTTTATTCAGAAGTGTGTTATTGAAGAAGTGTGTTATTGAAGAAGTGTGTTATTGAAGAAGTGTGTTTATTCAGAAGTGTGTTATTGAAGAAGTGTGTTTATTCAGAAGTGTCTTCTTGAAGAAGTGTGTTATTGAAGAAGTGTGTTATTGAAGAAGTGTGTTATTGAAGAAGTGTGTTTATTCAGAAGTGTGTTATTGAAGAAGTGTGTTTATTCAGAAGTGTGTTTATTCAGAAGTGTGTTATTGAAGAAGTGTGTTATTGAAGAAGTGTGTTTATTCAGAAGTGTGTTTATTCAGAAGTGTCTTATTGAAGAAGTGTGTTATTGAAGAAGTGTCTTATTGAAGAAGTGTCTTATTGAAGAAGTGTGTTTATTCAGAAGTGTGTTATTGAAGAAGTGTGTTATTGAAGAAGTGTGTTTATTCAGAAGTGTGTTATTGAAGAAGTGTGTTTATTCAGAAGTGTCTTCTTGAAGAAGTGTGTTATTGAAGAAGTGTCTTATTGAAGAAGTGTGTTATTGAAGAAGTGTGTTTATTCAGAAGTGTGTTATTGAAGAAGTGTGTTATTGAAGAAGTGTGTTTATTCAGAAGTGTGTTATTGAAGAAGTGTGTTTATTCAGAAGTGTGTTATTGAAGAAGTGTGTTATTGAAGAAGTGTGTTTATTCAGAAGTGTGTTTATTCAGAAGTGTCTTATTGAAGAAGTGTGTTATTGAAGAAGTGTCTTATTGAAGAAGTGTGTTTATTCAGAAGTGTGTTATTGAAGAAGTGTGTTATTGAAGAAGTGTGTTTATTCAGAAGTGTGTTTATTCAGAAGTGTCTTATTGAAGAAGTGTCTTATTGAAGAAGTGTGTTTATTCAGAAGTGTGTATTCAGAAGTGTGTTATTGAAGAAGTGTGTTATTAAAGAAGTGTGTTATTGAAGAAGTGTGTTATTAAAGAAGTGTGTTTATTCAGAAGTGTGTTTATTCAGAAGTGTGTTATTGAAGAAGTGTCTTATTGAAGAAGTGTGTTATTGAAGAAGTGTGTTTATTCAGAAGTGTGTTATTGAAGAAGTGTGTTATTGAAGAAGTGTGTTTATTCAGAAGTGTGTTATTGAAGAAGTGTCTTATTGAAGAAGTGTGTTATTGAAGAAGTGTGTTTATTCAGAAGTGTGTTATTGAAGAAGTGTCTTATTGAAGAAGTGTCTTATTGAAGAAGTGCTGTCATTCACTTCCACTTAATCATCTTTACATGTGAAGGATTACACAGATTTCTGTTGTTTACAAAAATTTATTCATTGAAACTTTACAACTTTAATAATCTTTATTTCAGCAGCCAGGGAGTAATCGTGCATGTGGGGCTTGGGGGTCTGCTTGTCTCTGGTCAGAATAAGGCTTCGGGCAGTCTGCATAATCTCACACAACCACAACTCTGATTGGCCGAGGGGCGGAGTCAGGAGATACACAACTCTGATTGGTCAAGATGCGGGACCGAAAGATTCACAACTCTGATTGGTTGAGGGATGGGACCAGGAGATACACGACTCAGGAACAATGGTGGTAATCCACAGCACACACACTTACACACACAACACACACACAACACACACACACACACAAACACACACACACACACACACACAAAACACACACACACACACACACACACAACACACACACACACACACTTCTGTGGGGAGGCAGCAGGTCAGGGCTGCAAGAGGTGAGATGAGGCTTTACCTCTTCCAGTCGCACGCCACACGTCACAAAGCCTGTGGGAGAATACACACACACACACACACACACATGTCACAAAGCCTGTGGGAGAATACACACACACACACACACACACACACACACACATGTCACAAAGCCTGTAGGAGAATACACACACACACACACACACACACACACACACACACACACACACACACACACACACGTCACAAAGCCTGTGGGAGAATACACACACACACACATGTCACAAAGCCTGTGGGAGAATACACACACACACACACACACACACACACATGTCACAAAGCCTGTAGGAGAATACACACACACACACACACACACACACACACACATGTCACAAAGCCTGTGGGAGAATACACACACACACACACACACACACACACATGTCACAAAGCCTGTAGGAGAATACACACACACACACACACACACACACACACATGTCACAAAGCCTGTGGGAGAATACACACACACACACACACACACACACACATGTCACAAAGCCTGTAGGAGAATACACACACACACACACACACACACACACACACACATGTCACAAAGCCTGTAGGAGAATACACACACACACACACACACACACACACACATGTCACAAAGCCTGTAGGAGAATACACACACACACACACACACACACACACACACACACACACACACACACACACACACGTCACAACGCCTGTGGGAGAACACACACACACACACACACACATGTCACAACGCCTGTAGGAGAATACACACACACACACACACACACACACAGACAAAGACACACAAACACACACACACACCCCACTCCCTTAGACACTGGAACAGCCAACAGTAGGAGAATTATTCATCATCACTGAGCCTCAGCATGTGTGTAATGAGGTGTGTGTGTGTGTGTGTGTGTGTGTGTGTGTGTGTGTGTGTGTGTGTGTGTGTGTGAGAGAGAGAGTGTGTGTGTGTGCGTGTGTGTGTGTGTGAAGAGAGACACACTCACCGAGGGTAGCTGCTGTAGCCAGTCCCGTAGGAGGGTCTGGAGTGTGTGTGTGTGTGTGTGTGTGTGTGTGTGTGTGTGTGTGTGTGTGTGAGAGAGAGACACTCACTGAGTGTAGGTGCTGTAGCGAGTCCCGTAGGAGGGTCTGGAGCGTGTGTGTGTGTGTGTGTGTGTGTGTGAGAGAGACACTCACTGACTGTAGGTGCTGTAGCCAGTCCTGTAGGAGGGTCTGGAGAGCGTGTGTGTGTGTGTGTGTGTGTGTGTGTGTGTGAGAGAGACACTCACTGACTGCAGGTGCTGTAGCCAGTCCTGTAGGAGGGTCTGGAGAGCGTGTGTGTGTGTGTGTGTGTGTGTGTGTGTGTGTGTGTGTGTGTGTGTGTGAGAGAGACACTCACTGACTGCAGGTGCTGTAGCCAGTCCTGTAGGAGGGTCTGGAGAGCGTGTGTGTGTGTGTGTGTGTGTGTGTGTGTGTGTGTGTGTGTGTGAGAGAGACACTCACTGACTGCAGGTGCTGTAGCCAGTCCTGTAGGAGGGTCTGGAGAGCGTGTGTGTGTGTGTGTGTGTGTGTGTGTGTGTGTGTGTGTGTGTGTGTGTGTGAGAGAGACACTCACTGACTGCAGGTCCTGTAGGAGGGTCTGGAGAGCGAGCTGGTCTCCTAGCGGTAGAGCGGCCACCTCCAGCCGCGCCAGAGCCAGCAACACCTCTACGTCCTCTGGCCTGCAGATACACACACACACACACTCCTTACTTAGTCTTACACACACACACACACACTCCTTCCTTAGTCTTACACACACACACACACACACACACACTCCTTCCTTAGTCTTACACACACACACACACACACACACACACACTCCTTCCTTAGTCTTACACACACACACACACACACTCCTTCCTTAGTCTTACACACACACACACACACACACACACACACACACACACACACACACCTTCCTTAGTCTCACACACACACACATGTCACAACGCCTGTGGGAGACTAAGGAAGGAGTGTGTGTGTGTGTGTGTGTGTGTGTGTGTGTGTGTGTGTGTGTGTGAGAGAGAGAGTGTGTGTGTGTGCGTGTGTGTGTGTGTGAAGAGAGACACACTCACCGAGGGTAGCTGCTGTAGCCAGTCCCGTAGGAGGGTCTGGAGTGTGTGTGTGTGTGTGTGTGTGTGTGTCTCCTTCCTTAGTCTCACTCACACACACACACACACACACACACACACACACACACACACACACACACACTCCTTCCTTAGTCTTACACACACACACACACACACACACACACACTCCTTCCTTAGTCTTACACACACACGCACACACACACACACACACACACACACTCCTTCCTTAGTCTTACACACACACACACCTTCCTTAGTCTCACACACACACACACGCACACACTCGCCCCTTAGTGTCACACACACACACACACCCACCTTAGTGTCACACACACACACACACACACACCGCAAGAACACATCTCACATCCAGAGCAACACAACTATTTTTTACATGACTGTGTGCGGGGCCAATCTGGAATGAGCATGAGCATTAGTCTCACACACACACACACACACACACACACACACACACACACACACACACACACACACACACACAATCTGGAATGAGCATGTCTCTCAAAGTATCTCAACCTGCACAGGTGTAGGCGTAGTCAAATAGCAGACATTTCAATCAGATTACCTTCTGCAATTACAATAACAGCATAAATACCTTGCCTCTAAAGTGCAGAATAGCAGACATTTCAATCAGATTACCTTCTGCAATTACAATAACAGCGCTTAAGTCATAAAGAGCATAAACACCATAAATGTCTCTATGCCTCTAAAGCGCAGAATAGAAATAAAAAACAGCTAAGGAAGAAAAGAAGAAAATACTGTTTGACTGGAGAGGTGCTGTGTGTGTGTGTGTGTGTGTGTGTGTGTGTGTGTGTGTGGAGAGAGGTGCTGTGTGTGTGTGTGTGTGTGTGTGGAGAGAGGTGCTGTGTGTGTGTGTGTGTGTGTGTGGAGAGAGGTGCTGTGTGTGTGTGTGTGTGTGTGTGTGTGTGTGTGTGTGTGGAGAGAGGTGCTGTGTGTGTGTGTGTGTGTGTGTGGAGAGAGGTGCTGTGTGTGTGTGTGTGTGTGTGTGTGTGTGTGTGTGTGTGTGTGTGGAGAGAGGTGCTGTGTGTGTGTGTGTGTGTGTGTGGAGAGAGGTGCTGTGTGTGTGTGTGTGTGTGTGTGGAGAGAGGTGCTGTGTGTGTGTGTGTGTGTGTGTGTGTGTGTGTGTGTGTGTGTGTGTGTGTGTGTGTGGAGAGAGGTGCTGTGTGTGTGTGTGTGTGTGTGTGGAGAGAGGTGCTGTGTGTGTGTGTGTGTGTGTGTGTGTGTGTGTGTGTGTGTGTGTGTGTGTGTGTGTGTGTGTGTATGTGTGTGTATGTGTGTGGAGAGGTGCTGTGTGTGGCGGCGGATTATTCTGGAAAAGCGCTACAAGCAGGCGACTGTGCGGCCCCTGGAGCGGTGTGTGTGTGTACCTGGAGCCCAGCGCGGCGGACAGGAGCTTCCTCACGGCCATCTGTGCGCGGTGGCGGCTGTAGCTGTCGGTGAAGACGCCGTCCGCGTGCCGCTTGGCCATCTGCGCGCGGTGGCGGCTGTAGCTGTCGGTGAAGATGGCGTCCGCGTGCCGCTTGGCCAGCTGCTCCGCTTCTGTCGGGGAACCTCCACTACACCAAAGAGAAGAATTCACTGGTGCACCTCCAGCTCTTTTGACAGTGCGCCTTACTCAACTACACGCTCCACCTGCGAGACGTGTGGCTTGCATACGCACATCACACCTGCGAGACGTGTGGCTTGCATACAGTATGCACATCACACCTGCGAGACGTGTGGCTTGCATACGCACATCACACCTGCGAGACGTGTGGCTTGCATACGCACATCACACCTGCGAGACGTGTGGCTTGCATACGCACATCACACCTGCGAGACGTGTGGCTTGCATACAGTATGCACATCACACCTGCGAGACGTGTGGCTTGCATATAGTATGCACATCACACCTGCGAGACGTGTGGCTTGCATACGCACATCACACCTGCGAGACGTGTGGCTTGCATACGCACATCACACCTGCGAGACGTGTGGCTTGCATACAGTATGCACATCACACCTGCGAGACGTGTGGCTTGCATACGCACATCACACCTGCGAGACGTGTGGCTTGCATACGCACATCACACCTGCGAGACGTGTGGCTTGCATACAGTATGCACATCACACCTGCGAGACGTGTGGCTTGCATACGCACATCACACCTGCGAGACGTGTGGCTTGCATACGCACATCACACCTGCGAGACGTGTGGCTTGCATACAGTATGCACATCACACCTGCGAGACGTGTGGCTTGCATACGCACATCACACCTGCGAGGCGTGTGGCTTGCATACGCACATCACACCTGCGAGGCGTGTGGCTTGCATACGCAGTGTGCATGTTGAAAAGTTCAGACTCGAAGACGGGCGTCACACTTACCCCACGCGCTTAGTGACGAGGCTGTGCAGGTACTTCCGCGCGGTGAGCTGCCCGAGGGCCTTGCGGTAGTTGGCGTTGAAGATCCCGTCCGCGTGCCGCTCGGCTCTGGGACAGAACACACACACAGAACCTTTCAAATGCTATGCGAGTGATGCAAGCTGGACAGAAAACAGATCTGAAACAGTGTGTGTGTGTGTGTGTGTGTCTGTCTGTCCGTCTGTGTGTGTGTGTGTGTGTGTGTGAGTGTGTGTGTCTGTGTGTCTGTCTGTGTGTGTGTGTGTGTGTGTGTGTGGATATGAAGTGCATGGGGGCACCTGTCCTCTGCGGGGTAGTAGACCCCAGTGTTAGGATAGTAGGCGTCTCCGTCCAGACGAGACAGCTCTTGCTCGCTATCAACAGCATCCTCAGACATGGCCGTTCCCCCCCCACCATACTCCACCGGCTCAGCTCTGCACACACACACACACACACACACACACACACACACTCCGCTGGTTCACCTCTGCACACAAAGGGACTTTGAGTCTCGTGCCACAGTGCCCCTACACACCAACTCCACACAGGTGAGTGGTTTGTTGGATATAACAATTCACAATGACATATATCATATACCACTGACATATACCACTTAATCAAAACGATTAACATTTGAATGTTAAAAACAAAATTATTACTTTTGCAGTTTTTTTAGCATAGTATTTTTTCTAGACAAACCACGACCTTCACTGTTGATCTGCTGGTTCGTGCCTATTTACGTGCTACATGGGGACATGGCTGATGGTGGCTTCCGTGATTTTTGTTTTTATCAGAGCGAACTGGAGCTCGGCTCTGCTTTGAAGTAGGTTAGGGTTTAGTGTTTTTATCAGAGCGAACTGGAGCTCGGCTCTGCTTTGAAGCAGGTCAGGGTTTAGGGTTTCGTTGTCTGTGTGCGTTGCTGCAGTGTTGGAGCGCTTGTGCGCAATGAGAGCCTAAAGGCGCGTGGAGTGTTGGCGGGTTTTTTTTACCTGGCACGAGGAGCGCCGATCATGAGCGGAGAAGACAGGCTGTAGTGCGCGAGCAGCGCGGAGATGAGCAGCACTGGCATCACTCTGCCGTTCATCTTTCTGGAAAAGGAGAGCGGGAAAAAGAAGAGAGGGAAAGAGAAGTTTTAGCACACTTGTCTCGCGCTCCTGCATCCGCTTGCGCACAGTTTACCACCTTACCGAAGACTCCTGCCAGCCTTCATTTTCAATACTTACAGTTTAATATCTATTACCAGTGTGTATTTACTATATCTATTACCGATGTGTATTTAATATCTATTACCAGTGTGTATTTACTATATCTATTACCGATGTGTATTTAATATCTATTACCAGTGTGTATTTACTATATCTATTACCGATGTGTATTTAATATCTATTACCAGTGTGTATTTGCAATATCTTATGTTGGCTACTGGCTGTGACAAATGACACTGAATAAACAGTAAGGCGGAAAGCTATGAGAAATAAAGATACGCGCAGCAAAGTAGCTACTTTGTGATGTCACCCCAAGGAGACTTGCGTCTGTAAGCAAGGCGCGCTTGTCTGGAGGAGAATAATTACACCACGCGGAGCTCTCCAGATGAAATCATAACTTAGTAAGAAAAATCTGTGCTCATATTTTTTTAATGAACGAAAGATGGTGTATCTCTCAACTGTGATGGCATGGACTGCGTTATACTTATCTTAGGTTGGTAACAAAAATGCAGCTTTATCAGGTAACCATTAAAAAGAACAATTTAAATAAATCCGAAAATAAATGTGTTTATGGTGATAAGTATCGTGTGTGTTCTTTAGGCAGTTCTGACGCCCAGTAGAAATGACCAGCGCAAAGGGCGATGCACTTGAGGTTCTGGCGCGCGGGACCTACCCAAAGTGGAGCGGACGGCTTCTGTCTGGTCAGATAATTTGTCTCCTTTTCTCTCCTGGTCTGTGTTTTTCTTTCTCCTCTGGTCAGCGTGTGCAGCGGGCTGCCGTAGAGGTTCGGTGTCCGTGTGTGAGTTAAATATGCAGGTCGCAGCTGTCCTTCAGAGCGCAGCGCACACCAGAGTCGCGAGCGCATTTGTCCCCATTTCAGCAGGTCTGATTTGCTTTGAGAAGTTCCTTCTCTGGACTTTTTATCTGCAAGCTTGGAGACCAGCCTCTTTTCCAAGAAGCGTGTTGAACACGGCATCGACGTAATCATCACCCGCTTCATAATTGCACATGCGTGACGCATCATAACTGTTTGGAAATATTTGGAAAGTTCGGCTTTCGTCATTATATGCGTGAACCAAGATGGCAAAGCGCCCAAACCCTCCCACAAACTTATTTAAAATTAGCGTCACGTCTCCTGCTGGAAAAAGATCATATCTCTTCAAACGACACAGTTATTACACCCGATGTTGTGTGCGCAATTGCGCTATTGGGAACATTATGGAAATATGAAATCACAGGTAGAAGAGAAGGTGGGAGTTTAGAATAACTACTCCCTGTATAAATGCATTTGTTAACTCTTAACCTTTGTTCTCACATTATGTCTCATCAATAAATAATTTATAAACATATACACATTCTGTCTGCTTGTCTGTTGGCTGTTTGTCTCTGTAAAAGAAGAAAAGAGGTCCACACGTCCAAACTAAACATAATCACAGGAGCTAAAGAAGTCTAGTATTTCACAAGAGGTGGTCTGCACTCTCTTTTGCTCCAAAACGTAAAAAACAAGGCAATGTTTCTTTTATACAGACAAATTGATATATGAGTTTCAAAATATGTTGGTCAGAATTTCTAATAGAAAAAACGAAAGTTTAAAAAATTGGAGTCCATAGGAGTAGTGACTGTCTCTGCCTGCCTCTGTCTCCTCTCCTCCTCTTCCTCCCCTCCCCTCTCCCCTCCTCTCCACTCCCCTCCTCTCTCCTCTCTCCTCCTCTCCTCTCCACTCCCCTCCTCTCTCCTCTCTCCTCTCCTCTTCTTTCCTCTCCTCTTCTCTTCTCTCCTCTCCTCTCTCCTCCCCTCTCTCCACTCCTCTCCTCTCCTCTCTCCTCCCCTCTCCTCTCCACTCCCCTCCTCTCTCCTCTCCTCTCTCCTCTCCTCTTCTCTCCCCTCTCCTTTCCTCTCTCCTCTCCTCTCCTCCCCTTTCCTCTTCTCTCCTCCCCTTTCCTCTCCTCTCCTCCTCTCCTCTCCTTTCTCCTCCCCTCTCCTCCTCTCCATTCTCTCCTCCCCTCCCCTCTCCTCTCCTCCCCTCTCCTCTTCTCTCCTCTCCTCTCCTCTCTCCTCCTCTCTCCTCTCCTCTCTCCTCCCCTCTCTCCACTCCTCTCCTCTCCACTCCCCTCCTCTCTCCTCCCCTCTCCTCTCCTCTCCTCTCTCCTCCCCTCTCCTCTCCTCTCTCCTCTTCTCTCCTCCCCTCTCTCTTCCTCTCCTCTCTCCTCCTCTCTCCTCTTCTCTTCTCTCCCCTCTCCTTTCCTCTCCTCTCTTCTCCCCTCTCCTCTTCTCTCCTCCCCTCTCTCTTCCTCTCCTCCTCTCCTCTTCTCCTCTCCCCTCTCCTCTCCTCTCTCCTCCCCTCTCCTCTTCTCTCCTCCCCTCTCTCTTCCTCTCCTCCTTTCCTCTTCTCCTCTCCATTCTCTCCTCCCCTCCCCTCCCCTCTCCTCTTCTCTCCTCTCTCCTCCCCTCTCCTCTCCTCTCTCCTCCTCTCCTCATTTCTCCTCTTCTCTCTCCTCTCCTCTTCTCTCTCCTCTTCTCTCCCCTCTCCTCCCCTCCCCTCTCCTCTCTCCTCCCCTTTCCTCTCCTCCTCTCCTTTCTCCGCCCCTCTCCTCTCCACCTCTCCCCTCTCTCCTCCCCTCTCCTCTCCTCTCCTCCCCTCTCCTCTTCTCTCCTCTCCTCTCCTCTCCTCTCTCCTCCTCTCCCCTCTCTCCTCCCCTCTCCTCTCCTCTTCTCTGCTGCTCTCTGTGGTGTGAGCTCTGGGGAATCCTGGATGAATCATCTCATCACCTCTGCAGCCGCTTCCGCTTCTAGATGCTGCTGCCTCTGATCAAGAGCTGTATTCCTCTCTCTCTCTCTCTCACACACACACACACACACACACACACACACTTACACACATACTCACACACATACTAACACACATACACGCACATGCACACGCACACCTGATGAGTGGAGGCCACTCACACACACACTCAGAGGTGTAGCTCAGCAGTAGGCAACACACACACACACACACTCAGAGGTGTAGCTAAGCACCTCTGAGTGGGACGCAGCATTTGTTCTTTGACCTTTAGTGGTGGCAGTGCAGCTTCCATGACAGTGGTGGCCTCATGGAGTCTAGAGTGACCTCTGGTAACACTCTCCACGGTTTGGTAGGGGGCGCATATCTAAAGTACATAAGTTAAATGAAGCATTATTAGCATATCTAAAGTAGATAAGTCAAATGAAGCATTATTAGCATATCTAAAGTACATAAGTTACATGTAGCATTATTAGCATACCTAAAGTACATAAGTCACATGTAGCATTATTAGCATTATCTGAAGTAGATAAGTCACATGTAGCATTATTAGCATATCTAAAGTAGATAAGTCTTCCAGTAGATAAGTCTTCCTTTTGTAAGTCGCTTTGGATAAAAGCGTCTGCTAAGTGTAATGTAATGTAATGTAATGTAAAGTCACATGTAGCAATATTAGCATATCTAAAGTAGATAAGTCACATGTAGTATTATTAGCATATCTAGATAAGTCACATGTAGCAAGTTTGGTAGGGGCGCATATCTAAAGTAGATCAGTTACATGTAATATTATTAGCATAAGATAAGTCACATGTAGCAATATTAGCATATCTAGATAAGTCACATGTAGCATTATTAGCATAACTACATCAGTCACATGTAGCATTATTAGCATATCTAAAGTAGATCAGTCACATGTAGCATTATTAGCATATCTAGAAAAGTCACATGTAGCATTATTAGCATATCTAAAGTAGATAAGTCACATGTAGCATTATTAGCATATCTAAAGTAGATCAGTCACATGTAGCATTATTAGCATATCTAGATAAGTCACATGTAGCATTATTAGCATATCTAAAGTAGATCAGTCACATGTAGCAATATTAGCATATCTAAAGTAGATAAGTCACATGTAGCATTATTAGCATATCTAGATCAGTCACATGTAGCATTATTAGCATATCTAGATCAGTCACACGTAGCACTATTAGCATATCCAGATCAGTCACATGTAGCATTATTAGCATATCTAGATAAGTCACATGTAGCATTATTAGCATATCTAAAGTAGATAAGTCACATGTAGCATTATTAGCATATCT
>CM050203.1:517500-555000 GCA_027475355.1 Coilia nasus
AATTAAAGCCTGTATATAGGTTCAGGTAGGAGGTTTGCATTTGTCAATTTCTATGTTTTTACTATTTTAGTGCGTTTACTGACCCACGCGAATGTAGAATACAGTGTGGCTCAGGCTAATTTTACAATTTTATCAGACTCGTCTCGCGATTTTTAAAAGCTAGTTAACGCTCCATAATCACACATCCAAAGTGTCTCTGGGAGTCCAGCGGCAGCCCACATTAACCGAGTGGTGGAACCAGGGAACAGGTGACAAATCCAGCGACAGAGGGAGAGAGACATCAGATGTACACAACTCGTTTTCACAGCCACACACCCACATGAAAAAGACATTAAACGGATTTGTAGGCTACATCCTCCTTTAAAATAGCAAATATCTAACAGTAAACGACATACAAGATCTTTAGCCCTGCACATATATAACGGGAAACGTGTAATTTGTATTATTTGTATCACACATAAGTGTTACGCCTTTGCATATGAGACATGTTAACGTGAGTTCTGTATATACATGGTACATACGCTGATATATTGTATATTCTACATGTAGCTGTTTATATTCTTAGCAAGGTTTTTTTTTTACCTCAATATCAGATATGCACAATTTCTTATGTTCACAGTCAGACATTTCGAATTTAAATTGTGCATTAGCAAACGGTCTAATATTGTTCCAGTGATTTTTACTAGGCCTTGGGCCTGCATTGGTAAACTGTCAATAAATACCTTATAATAGTAATCTTAAACAGTACAATTTAAAGACATAGTCTTGTCCCCTTTATATGCACAATTTGTTTTCACTTTCAAAAACCTGAAGATTACATTTATTAGAACATTGTGACCATTCAGAAGCCATTTTATATGGCATTAGAAGTACAGTCATAAGTGTAGAAAGGCAGTGGGAAAAGCATACCTGCATATACACATGTTAATACCCTTGGTGTATCATGTAGGGTCTATTTTTTCCCCATATCAGATATGCACAACTTCTTTTCTCAGTCAAACAATTTGAAGATTACATGTGTACTGTAGGCCTATACGCCCCTTGGATAGAGTTTTCTATGGCCTTCACAGATGTATTCTGCATAACTACCTCTTAATATTCTTAAATGTCATATAGTGATTTCATTTTAGGGCCATATCAAGTATGCACAACTTTGTTGTTTTCTCAGACACAAAATTTGAAAGTACCTTGTGTACTATAGCAGTAGGGCTAATTCAAACCATTCTTCATACCATCATTCACACCAGCCTGGTACTTACATGAATGAACTCTGCATGACCATCGTTTAATATCCTTAAAGTATATCATATAAGGATTTAATTTTACGTAAATATCAGACAAGCACAACTTGTTAAATAATAGTTTAGATACTACTATTCAAGACAATAGACAGTAGTCAGGTGGACTTTATAGTGTAAAGTAAGAGTGCTTCTGTTTGTGTGAGTGTGATGGAGGAGGGGTCTGGCTGCACCACAAAGAGTACATGGCCATGGTCTGATGAAGCAGGCTAGGAACGAGTCTTGGCTCTGGTGTAGAAAACTGAGGATCACGAAAAAAGGATGCATGTCATTGGTCAGTTCATTGGAACTTTTCCACGTTAAGGTTCTGCGGCTGTGAGCGGCTCGCACGGGTTGATTTTTTTTAACACCCTTTATTTCTCCAATGTTATGACATACAAATTAAGGACTAGGTGTCTGTACCAGTGTGTGCATGTGTGTCTTCCACAATGTAAACATCATACCTTATGTACAATTTGTTTTCTCAGCCACACAATTTTGTAATGTCTGCATTACTATGGCAGGCCTACTATGTACCATATGTACCATTTTCTATGGCCTGGTACCTACACGGACGAATTCTGCATTAAGGCCAACAACAAGTTGTGCATTTGTAAAAGGTGATGATGTACTTTAGAAATAATAAGAAGTATTTATGCAGAATTTGTCTATTTAGGTATCAGGCCATAGAAAATGCAGCCGAACGGTGTGTATTAGGCCAGCCATGGTAAAACACACCTCACCTAAAAATTGTGTGGATGAGAAAACAATAAGTTGTGCATATGTAAAAGGGGGGTGAAATTAAATCCTCACATGATCTACTTTAAGAATATAAACAGGAAATTATTCAGAATTCGTCTGTGTAGGTACCAGGCCATAGAGAATGCCAGCCGAATACTATGTATTAGGCCTGCCATAGTAATGCACACATGACATTAAATTTGTGTGGCTCACAAAACAATAAGTTGTGCATATGTAAAAGGGGGTGAAATTAAATCCTTATATGATCTACTTTAAGAATAATAACAGGTAATTATTCAGAATTCGTCTGTGTAGGTACCAGGCCATAGAAAATGCCAGCCGAATGCTATGTATTAGGCCTGCCATAGTAATGCACACATGATATTAAATTTGTGTGGCTGACAAAACAATAAGTTGTGCATATGTAAAAGGGGGGTGAAATTAAATCCCTATATGATCTACTTTAAGAATATAAACAGGTAATTATTCAGAATTCGTCTGTGTAGGTACCAGGCCATAGAAAATGCCAGCCGAATGCTATGTATTAGGCCTGCCATAGTAATGCACACATGATATTAAATTTTTCATATAAGGATTTAATTTCACCCCCCTTTTAAATATGCACAACTTATTGTTTTCTCAGCCACACAAATTTCATGTCATGTGTGCATTACTATGGCAAGCCTAATACATAGCATTCGGCTGGCATTCTCTATGGCCTGGTACCTACACAGACGAATTCTGAATAATTACCTGTTATTATTCTTAAAGTAGATCATATAAGGATTTAATTTCACCCCCCTTTTAAATATGCACAACTTATTGTTTTCTCAGCCACACAAATTTAATGTCATGTGTGCATTACTATGGCAAGCCTAATACATAGCATTCGGCTGGCATTCTCTATGGCCTGGTACCTACACAGACGAATTCTGAATAATTACCTGTTATTATTCTTAAAGTAGATCATATAAGGATTTAATTTCACCCCCTTTTAAATATGCACAACTTATTGTTTTCTCAGCCACACAAATTTAATGTCATGTGTGCATTACTATGGCAAGCCTAATACATAGCATTCGGCTGGCATTCTCTATGGCCTGGTACCTACACAGACGAATTCTGAATAATTACATGTTATTATTCCTAAAGTAGATCATATAAGGATTTAATTTCACCCCCCTTTTACATATGCACAACTTATTGTTTTGTCAGCCACACAAATTTAATGTCATGTGTGCATTACTATGGCAGGCCTAATACGTGTACATAGTATTCGGCTGGCATTCTCTATGGCCTGGTACCTACACAGACGAATTCTGAATAATTAACTGTTATTATTCTTAAAGTAGATCATGTGAGGATTTAATTTCACCCCCGTTTTACATATGCACAACTTATTGTTTTGTCAGCCACACAAATTTAATGTCATGTGTGCATTACTATGGCAGGCCTAATACATAGCATTCGGCTGGCATTCTCTATGGCCTGGTACCTACACAGACGAATTCTGAATAATTAACTGTTATTATTCTTAAAGTAGATCATGTGAGGATTTAATTTCACCCCCGTTTTACATATGCACAACTTATTGTTTTGTCAGCCACACAAATTTAATGTCATGTGTGCATTACTATGGCAGGCCTAATACATAGTATTCGGCTGGCATTCTCTATGGCCTGGTACCTACACAGACGAATTCTGAATAATTAACTGTTATTATTCTTAATGTAGATCATATAAGGATTTAATTTCACCCCCCTTTTACATATGCACAACTTATTGTTTTGTCAGCCACACAAATTTAATGTCATGTGTGCATTACTATGGCAAGCCTAATACATAGTATTCGGCTGGTATTGTCTATGGCCTGGTACCTACACAGACGAATTCTGAATAATTACCTGTTATTATTCTTAAAGTAGATCATGTGAGGATTTAATTTCACCCCCCTTTTACATATGCACAACTTATTATTTTGTCAGCCACACAAATTTAATGTCATGTGTGCATTACTATGGCAGGCCTAATACATAGCATTCGGCTGGCATTGTCTATGGCCTGGTACCTACACAGACAAATTCTGAATAATTACCTGTTTATATTCTTAAAGTAGATGATGTGAGGATTTATTTTCACCCCCCTTTTACATATGCACAACTTATTGTTTTCTCAGCCACGCACTTTTAAGGTCATGTGTGTATTACTATGGCATGCCTAATACATACCATTCAGTTCCTATACAGAGAAATACTGCCTAAATATCTGTTCATAATCTTCAAATATATGATATAAGCATTTTATGTGACCTACATTTACTAATGTACAATTTGTTATTTTCACATTTGCACAAAGTAGTGTGTGTATGACAATGGTAGGCAGTTACAGAAGTTTTATATATGTAGTAATTTTCTCACCAGATGTGATTATGCTTTTTACCCGTTTTTCATCATGTACCATAATCTTTTTTTCCACCCCTCAACCTAAAGTTTTTAACACGTAACAATAGTGGGCTATCTGAAATGGATTATTTATTTTAACATCATGTTCATATTCATTCATTTATTTCTGTTTGTATTTAATATAGCTTTTACCTTTGGAAAGGAATTTATTGTAAATGGGTATTTCTTTATTGATATTCTTCGAAATAGATTAAAAAAGTAAAGCATTAGAATCGGCTTTTATTTTGAAAAAATACGGAGTGGCGGCCATATTGAAAATGTTGCTAGTGTCGCTGGCTTCACACAGCTTGTCGCGTGCATAGACATACTATACATGTGTTGGAATAACAAACAGATCGTAAAGGATGCTGCTCAAGCATTCGCTTGTAAATTGATTTTGGATTAAGCTGACATGGACGTGTGAAGTGGATACTGAAACACTGTAAAGGCTGTCATAGTCTGGGGTAAGTGGGAGTTTAAATGTGGTGTTGTCTGCAAGGATAGTACAACGTCCTGCCCGCAATTCTGCAGCCACGTCCTGTCAAGTTAAGTAAATAAAGCTGTCTGGAATGAATCTTTTGACATGCCCAGTTTGTGTTAAGGTTTGTGTTCCAGTTGTGTCGACAACACGGAAGCCTTTACGAAGTAGCAAGGGCCATGTGTACACACGAATTAGATATATCTATAGTTTATTGCGGTATTCTCACGTTTTAATTCAATGCCCAGATGGACCTATGTCACAGCAGCAAGTTTTCCAGGAAATGGCAAGTTCACCGTATTTCTCTGTGTAAGATAAATTGCTATTAAATGCAGGAATATTTAAATTAGAGGACATTTCTACTTGCTTATTTGGCTGTTCCAGCAACAATTGCATATGTTAAGGGAGAATTCCGGTGTAAAATGAACTTTGGGTATGTGAAAGCATGACGAGTTGGTATGTTCACTCAGGAGCAAAGCTAGCCTGTTGCATTTGGAACTTTAGTATTTTTACTGTTTGTGTCAAAAAGGCTCACAACGCCTGACCGGGACACGCTTTTAAGTGTATTTTAAACCATTAAAAAAGCTCAAAGTAGCTCCACACTTCCTTGGTACTCTAACAAGGGCCCTGACATTCAAAACAAAGCTTTAAGAACTCTGGGCACAGGAAGTGGCTCTAGCTCCTCGTGTGGCGGGTAAGATGTAGGCCTTCATTAGCAGTAATGACAGGAGGGTAATAAGTCTTAATTAGCCTTCATTAGCAGTAATAATAGGAGGGTAATAAGCCTTAATTAGCCTTCATTAGCAGTAATGACAGGAGGGTAATTAGTGTTAATTAGCAGTAATAACAGGAGTGTAATAACTTTGTAGGTGTAGAAATTGTTTGTATAAAAAACGGTGACTGTTGTCATGCACTGCCATAGTTTGTCCTTGACTGAGCCCAGAGCTTTCCTCCGCACGCAAGGATGCCGTTTTTCCCGCCAGTCACCCTGAGACCAGACGTCAGGGAGCACCTCAGGAACACTTTCACAAATGAAGAGGTAGGGGGCGCACTTAAGAGGGACACTCCGCTGTTTTGGAATATGCTCATTTTCATCTCCCTTAGAGTTGAACAGCTGAGTTTTACTGTTTTTGAATCCATTCAGCCCACCTCAGCTCTGGCAGTAGGATCTACAAATTAGCATTTTAGCTATTAGCTTAGCATAAATGATTGAATAGGATTGGAGCAGTTAACATCATAGACATCCTATACATGGATAGACATACATATACATGGTTAACATACTGTTACCTTGGGTTTGGAGCAGTTAGCATGCTGTTAGCTTAGCATACATGAATGGGTTTGGAGCAGTTAGCATGCTGTTATCTTAGCATAAATGAATGGGATTGAGCGGTTAGCATGCTGTCAACAGCGAATGGGATTGAGCGGTTAGCATGCTGTCTGTCGTACTCTGCACAGCTGGTCGCCACAGTGGGGGAGGAAGTAGCATCTCAGGAGTTTGAGGCCTTGCTGTCATCACTGTCACATCCGCCATCTTTTACCTGCGTACGTGTCAACACACACCTGGCCCCCCGCAGTCACGTCCAAGAGCTACTGCACCACGAACTCACCAAGGTATGGATGCCAGCCCTCCCCACACTCACTATAATATGGACCCATGTGTTTCTAACCCTCACCACACACACACTATAATATGGACCCTTGTGTGTTTCTAACCCTCACCACACACACACTATAATATGGACCCCTGTGTGTTTGTAACCCTCACCACACACACTATATAATAAGGACCCCTGTGTTTCTAACCCTACTCACACACACTATAATACAGACCTTATTCCTTATTAGTCTAATATTACTATCATTATAAAACAAATGCCACACACACACTATAACATGGAGCTGTGTGTGTTTGAAAGTGAGTGTGTGTGAGTTAGTCGGTTACCCTGCGTTTCTATGGTAACAGCAATGTGGTTACTGCAGTAATGATGCACTTCTACCTTAAAGGAGAACTTTGGTGTAAAATGAAAATTGGCATGTTAAAACATCATACCGAGTTGCTATGTGTACTGATGAGCAACATTGATTTAGCCTGTTGCATTCAGAGTTTAACTATTTTTTATCGTTTGTCCCAGAAGGCTAACAATGGAAGTGGTAGGTGCCCTTAGACGAAGCATGACGACTACGGTATTTATAAACCATTAAAACAGCTCGAAGAAACTCCACACTCCATCAGTAGCACAACAAAGCCCACAACATTAAAAACAAGGCACTGAGAACTTTGTAAGTGTACACAACATTTATTAATAAAACAGTTTTGACAGCCAGTACATTGCTGTAGTTTCTCGTCGCCGCCATGATGAAAGTCCGCACAAGTCGATTGATGAACACGAACCAGCAGGAAGAATAGGAGGAGACGTAGTACAATCGACTTGTTTGGACTTTCATCATGGCGGCGACGAGAAACAACTGCAAACTACTGCATGTAAGAACAGTTATTTAAATAAACGTTGTGTACATTTACAATATTCTCAGTGCTTCGTTTTGAATGCCGGAGCCTTTGTTGTACTTCCGATGGAGTGTGGAGTTTCTTCGAGCTGTTTTAATGGTTTAAAAATAGCATAGTCGTCATGCTTCGTCTAAGGGCACCTACCACTTCCATTGTTAGCCTTCTGGGTCAAACTATAAAAAATAATTAAACTCTGAATGCAACAGGCTAAATCAATTTTGCTCCTCAGTACACATACCAACTCGGTATGATGTTTTAACATGCCAATTTTCATTTTACATCGAAGTTCTCCTTTAACAGCAGCCGTGTGGTTACCATGGTGATGTAGTGATGATGCTCCTGTATCTTAACAGCAGTGTGGTTACCATGGTGATGTAGCGATGATGCTCCTGTATCTTAACAGCAGTGTGGTTGCCATGGTGATGATGCATCGCTTGTTCCTGTTCCACATCCACAACTTCCAGACGTCTTGCTTCTGCCCATCATTGGACCCAGGTACACACACACACACACACACACACTAATACTTACCTGCAGTGAACATGTTTGCAGGTGTGTGATTGTGTGCGTTTCTGGGTGTGTAATTGTGTTTGTATTTGCAGGTGTGTTTGTGTTTACTTGTAGGCACAGTTGTGTGATTGTGTGCGTTGTTCTGAGAGGCACGTGTGTGTGTGTGTGTGTGTGTGTGTGTGTGTGTGTGTGTGTGTACCTCTGCGCTGGCGATAAGGATGGAGAAGCAGGGCAGGGTTGAGAGGATGAGTGTGTGTGTGTGTGTGTGTGTGGGCGTTTGTGCGTGTGTGCGTGCATGTGTGTGTGTGTGTGTGTGTGCATGCTGACAGGTGTGTTGGTGTGTTAGTGAGCTGTGTGTGTGTTGACGTGTGTGTGTGTGTGTTAGGTGTGTGAGTGTGTGTTAGGTGTGTGAGTGTGTTAGGTGTGTGAGTGTGTTAGGTTCTGAGGTGGTGGTGGGGGCGCAGTGTGGCAGTGCTGTTCTAAGAGGTGTGTGTGTGTGTGTGTGTGTGTGTGTGTGTGTGTGTGTGTGTGTGTGTGTGTGTGTGTGTGTGTGTTAGGTGTGTGAGTGTGTTAGGTTCTGAGGTGGTGGTTGGAGCGCAGTGTGGCAGTGCTGTTCTAAGAGGTGCTCACGTCTTTGCCCCAGGAATACTCAGTGCCCCAAAGAGTAAGAAACACACACACACACACACACACACACACACACACACACACACACACACACACACACACACACACACACACACACACACTATATGTGTATGTGTGTATATAATTATTTGTATGTATTAGTGCTGGCAATAGCAATATATATATATATGTGTGTGTGTGTGTTTGTGTGTGTGTGTGTCGGGGAGGGGGGGGTGGTAAATGTGTGTGTGTGTGTGTGTTGTAACTGTGTGTGTGTAGCTCTGCAGGTTGGAGATGCTGTGTGTGTGTTCTCTGATGTGGAGGTGTGTGTGTATGTTCTTATTCTGTGCGTGTGTGTGTGTGTGGGTGTAGGTCTGCAGGTTGGAGATGCTGTGTGTGTGTTCTCTGATGTGGAGGTGTGTGTGTATGTTCTAATTGTGTGCGTGTGTGTGGGTGTAGGTCTGCAGGTTGGAGATGCTGTGTGTGTGTTCTCTGATGTGGAGGTGTGTGTGTATGTTCTAATTGTCTGCGTGTGTGTGTGTGGGTGTAGGTCTGCAGGTTGGAGATGCTGTGTGTGTGTTCTCTGATGTGGAGGTGTGTGTGTATGTTCTAATTGTCTGCGTGTGTGTGTGTGGGTGTAGGTCTGCAGGTTGGAGATGCTGTGTGTGTGTTCTCTGATGTGGAGGTGTGTGTGTATGTTCTAATTGTGTGCGTGTGTGTGTGTGTGGGTGTAGGTCTGCAGGTTGGAGATGCTGTGTGTGTGTTCTCTGATGTGGAGGTGTGTGTGTATGTTCTTATTCTGTGCATGTGTGTGTGTGTGTGGGTGTAGGTCTGCAGGTTGGAGATGCTGTGTGTGTGTTCTCTGATGTGGAGGTGTGTGTGTATGTTCTAATTGTGTGCGTGTGTGTGTGTGTGGGTGTAGGTCTGCAGGTTGGAGATGCTGTGTGTGTGTTCTCTGATGTGGAGGTGTGTGTGTATGTTCTAATTGTGTGCGTGTGTGTGTGTGTGGGTGTAGGTCTGCAGGTTGGAGATGCTGTGTGTGTGTTCTCTGATGTGGAGGTGTGTGTGTATGTTCTAATTGTGTGCGTGTGTGTGTGTGTGGGTGTAGGTCTGCAGGTTGGAGATGCTGTGTGTGTGTTCTCTGATGTGGAGGTGTGTGTGTATGTTCTTATTCTGTGCATGTGTGTGTGTGTGGGTGTAGGTCTGCAGGTTGGAGATGCTGTGTGTGTGTTCTCTGATGTGGAGGTGTGTGTGTATGTTCTAATTGTGTGCGTGTGTGTGTGTGTGGGTGTAGGTCTGCAGGTTGGAGATGCTGTGTGTGTGTTCTCTGATGTGGAGGGCAAGTGCACACGCGGAGCTAAGAGCTTTGGGGGGCAGAAGGTGTTTCTGGGAAACGGAGTGTGTGAGATGGGACGCCATGATGTCTTCTGCTCGGGCAACACACCAAGGTGACTGTGTGTGTGTGTGTGTGTGTGTGTGTGTGTGTGTGTGTGTGTGTGTGTGTTAGGGCTTTGACTTTTCCTCAAAAATCATATTCGAAGTTCGTTTGTTTATGAATATTAATATTCGAATAATATTCGAACATTTGTTAATAATATTTTGACCATTGAATGCCGTCAGTAAGACCTATATTGGTATCAAACTTACGTTGGCAGTGTATCAGTCAGACTATGTGAACGAAAGGCTAAATATTTATGCTTGTTAAATATGCATCGTTATTATTGAGCAAACAAGATATTCAGTGTCGGAGTGAAGATGTAATGAGCGGAATATAACAGAAGATGTTGTTATGACACAGCTAATGCTCCATCGGAAATACACAAGCTTACAGGAATCTTTTGTGCACCTAGTCAATGATGTTTTTGAAAGAACAACCCGGTGTGATGACTGTTTTTTAATTAACAGTCCGACATGTCACTTTGTCCTCCCTCGTGATTTTCCGCTCTTGCTTTGGGAAGCCAAAGTAGCGCCACACAGTGTGGTATCAAGCGCCACACTCTTGCTTGTCAGGAGTGTAGATTTAAAACTCCTCGTCAGGCGCGCATGTTAGCGTGGCCATTGTTTTGATATGTAAAATAGGCGCGAACCAGGACGCTAACCTCACCTACAGGAGCCCAGATGATAACAATACCGTAATGAGCTAGCGACTCACAACTTCACCAGCCGGAATCTGAATTGAAAATAACATTTACACGCAAACATATTTACAAAAAATAATACCCATAACAGGTTTGAATATTAAGGGCTGCCATTCGAATATCTCTAATTTTTTTAAATATTCGAATTATATTTGAATAACGAAGTTCGGAGTCAAAGCCCTAGTGTGTGTGTGTGTGTGTGAGATGGGACGCCATGATGTCTTCTGCTCGGACAACACACCAAGGTGACTGTGTGTGTGTGTGTGTGTGTGTGAGTGAGATGGGACGCCATGATGTCTTCTGCTCGGGCAACACACCAAGGTGACTGTGTGTGCGTGTGTGTCTGTGTGTGTTTGTGTGTGCGTGTGTGTCTGTGTGTGTTTGTGTGTGTGTGAGATGGGACGCCATGATGTCTTCTGTTCCGGCGAATCACCAAGGTGACTGTGTGTGTGTGTGAGATGGGACGCCGTGATGTGTGTGTGTGTGGGTGTGTATGTGTGTGTTACAGGGCATTGGCGGTGTGGATGACTGATTTCTGTGTGTGTGTGTGTGTGTGTGTGTTATAGGGGATTGGTGGTATGGATGACTGATTTCATTGTGTGTGTGTGTGTGTGTGTGTGTGTGTGTGTGTGTGTGTTTTAGGATTGACAGTCAGGATGGCTGATTTCAGTGTGTGTGTGTTGTAGGGGATTGGCAGTCAGGATGGCTGATTTCAGTGTGTGTGTGTGTGTGTGTGTTGTAGGGGATTGGCAGTCAGGATGGCTGATTTCAGTGTGTGTGTGTGTGTGTGTGTGTGTGTGTGTGTGTGTGTGTGTTGTAGGGGATTGGCAGTCAGGATGACGGAGCGCCTGTATGCCACTCCATGCTTTGACAGAGTTCTACCACATCTGGTCTTCCTGCAGGTGAGTAGAGTGGTGTAATAGTAGAGTGTGTGTGTGTGTGTGTGTGTGTGTGTGTGTGTGTGTGTGTGTGTGTGTGTAACAGGGGTGGAAATCCACTTTTTTGTCCACCTGCCACTGGTGCAGGTAGATTCTAAAATCTAGCAGCCACTCAACATTTTTACCAGCCACTTTCTATTCAACCATTCCATACATTATAACGCATAGAAATGCAAATATTTTCCTAATCATAGTTTGTTACAGAGCTGATTATTCAGTTGCTGTGTTACCAATGCATGAGATAGGCCTAGCCTAACAATGTCTGTTTTTGGTCATAATACATACTCTGTCCAATACATACTCTGTTGTTGCGAAGTTACACGTCAATGAACATTTAACACGTAGCTTAAAATTCTTCAAATGTCCATATCTTGGCTTTTAATTGCTCAAATTTGGTCAAAGTTGACATGCCAACTCTAAACAGCCCTCTTTTGACGTGTACTAAATTTTGTGACATTTCGTCATAGGGGGTGATGTTTTTCACCAAAGCTAGGTGTCAAAAAACTGTTTTTGGTAAATAATTCGGCAACAATTTTGCCTAAGACAACGATTTTGCGCTAGTATGTCCGTGTTACAGAGGCGTATCGACCCAGCCCATAAACACTCACTTGAAGCATAGCGCCACCTAGTGATATGGGTAAATGCAAAATTTGGGATTTTGAATTGCCAATATCTTGGACTAAGAAGGTAGGAACTGCATAAACTATGTCATGCACGATCAACACAAAGACCTCTAAAAGCACAGCACGTGCCATACAATTGGGCCCAAAGGGGCCGCTGTAATTGTACAAAATCAAATTTTGCCTATTCCTTTCACAAATCACTCCTACACACTACACAAACACACACAATGTCATTCATTCAAAACCCACATTCATGCCCACTTCCAGGAAATCATTTCCACATAAATTCTCACCTTACAACACTGCTCTACCACACACTCATCATACCAACAGTTCCCATATTTCAATACACTGCGGCGGTCATACCATGTACCGCTATGCTGTACATCTAGTTATCAACGTGATAATGCAATACTGATGCATTCCCGGACAGTTAGGCTATAATCATCCTGACTGAGCTTTCATTACCGCAAATTGGAGAACAGAACGTATCATATCATAGATCATATTTGGAATAACCACACCATTTCAGGACATGTTAAAATGATCAGTCTTTATATCTTCTCGTCGTCATGGTTATATTATAGTTATGATGAAAAATATTGAGCTTTTTTAGTCGTCAGACATCGGTGGTGGTCGCGCTACTAGCCTATTAAGCCAAAGTGACGGGTTATGGAATTTTGCGCATATGGCATTAATATGGAATTGGAATATGCAATATGGAATTTCCTGACCCGCGCGCAAGAAACACTCAGAGTGTATCTATACATGCTGCGCTTATAAGCACCTGCGATACAGCAGGCGCGTGTGAATACTTTCATAGACTGAATGGAACTTAGGCTGGATAGTATTTGCACACCTGCCACAGTGGCAGGGCAGCTAGTCATAACTCTTACACATACACAGTACGATACAGCAGGCGCGTGTGAATACTTTCATACTGTATGAAACTTATGGCTGGATAGCATTTGCACACCCGCCACAGTGGCAGGTAAAATGACAAAATTCACCCGCCAACGCTCATATTTACCCGCATTTGGCGGGTGGCGGGTGGTTAATTTCTATCTCTGGTGTGTAAGTGTGAATGTATCCCTGTATTTATGTGTGTGTGTGTGTGTGTGTGTGTAGAACCTGCCCTCGGTGCTGGTGGGCCACGTGTTGGATCCGCGGCCAGGGGAGTGTGTGCTGGACATGTGCGCAGCTCCAGGGGGGAAGACCACACACATCGCCACCCTCATGCAGAACCAGGTCACACACACACACACACACACACACACACACATCGCCACCCTCATGCAGAACCAGGTCACACACACACACACACACACACACACACACACATCGCCACCCTCATGCAGAACCAGGTCACACACACACACACACACACATCGCCACCCTCATGCAGAACCAGGTCACACACACACACACACACACACACACACACACACACACACACAATCACACACACACACACATCGCTACCCTCATGCAGAACCAGGTCACACACACACACACACACACACACACACACATCGCCACCCTCATGCAGAACCAGGTCACACACACACACTCACACACACACACTCATCGCCATCCTCATGCAGAACCAGGTCACACACACACACACACACACACATCGCCACCCTCATGCAGAACCAGGTCACACACACACACACACACACATCGCCACCCTCATGCAGAACCAGGTCACACACACACACACACACACACATCGCCACCCTCATGCAGAACCAGGTCACACACACACACCCACACACACACACACATCGCCACCCTCATGCAGAACCAGGTCACACACACACACACACACACACACGCACACACACACACACATCGCCATCCTCATGCAGAACCAGGTCTCACACACACACACACACACACACACACACACATCGCCATCCTCATGCAGAACCAGGTCACACACACACACTCACACATACACACACTCATCGCCATCCTCATGCAGAACCAGGTCACACACACACACTCACACACACACACACTCATCGCCATCCTCATGCAGAACCAGGTCACACACACACACACACTCACACACACACACATCGCCATCCTCATGCAGAACCAGGTCTCTCACACACACACACACACACACACACACACATCGCCATCCTCATGCAGAACCAGGTCACACACACACACTCACACATAGAGCTGTGCGATATGGGAAAAAATGAATATCCCGATACATTTTCTCCATTTCACGATATACGATATATATCTCGATATTTTGAAATATCCTTTATAGGACCCTATGAAATCACACTTTACTTTTTACTGTTATCACTACAATCCCGGCCGATTACATACCATTCATGGTTAACTTTAAAGGTGGTATCCAGGAAAACATTAAAGATTTTCATAGTGATTAACCACAATTGAGTTGAAATAAGACTGTTTTTTTTTTTTTTTTCAAATAAAGCACAAAGTGCAAAAACAATCTTCAAACTTACAGCAAAGTGATAAATGCAAACAGAGCTGCCCAGAACTGTGCAAAAACCAAAAAGTGCAAACTCAAGTAGAAATCCTGAGAGACAAGTGCTTTCATGAAATTACTTTTAAAAATATAGAGGTAGATCTCCCAGAAAATGACGTGTGTGGCATTAACTACAACGACACACATTTAGCCTTGTGAGTGTGCGCGTGTGTATGTGTGAGAGAGAGAGAGAAAGAGAGAGCGAGAGAGAGAGAGAGAGATCTGCACAACATATTTCTACCTGCACAATTTTCAGCTGTACTGGGCTGGTTTAGGGGTTTTAGCAGGTGTGCATGCTGTTCGGAGTTTGACGGACTCTGCATACTCTGCCGGGTAGGTTTTGGGGTGGTGAAACATGTTTGTGGTGCTGCTGCCTTTCGTCGGGACAGTTTTTTTTGCACACTTTGCATATTGGGGTTACCTGCTCCACGTTCCCGATATCCATAAAACTTCCGGATTACTGATCCCTTATTGCCTCGTTTAGGAACAAGCTGTTCGTCCGCTTCCATGTTCTATTGCATTAGGTAGGTATACTGTACGACAGCTAGTGTTCGCGCTGCCTGCAAACCGAAAGAAATTACAAAATGAAGTTCCCTCCGTTCCGCACCTAGATGTCGCGCGGGATTGGTTGGTGAGTGTTTGACGAGAGTGTGCGTTTTTTTAACCCCTCACTCGCGTTACTGCCTGAGGGAAAAGGAGAAAGCCACCAGAACGTTTTAAACATGAAAGCAAGACAAGTCTCGGCTGCTGCTTGAAAAAAAAAAACAGATGACCATAAAATAAATATATAAAATACTCGATACATACGATATAATAATTTTATGTATCTCACAAATCTATTTCGGAGATAATTTCGTATATTCGATATATCGCACAGCCCTACTCACACACACACACACACACACACACATCGCCACCCTCATGCAGAACCAGGTCTCTCACACACACACACACACACACACACACACACACACACTCACACACACACACACACACACACATCGCCACCCTCATGCAGAACCAGGTCACACACACACACACACTAGGGCTGCTACGGTTTCGGATTGTATTCGAATCCGTTCGGTTCGTTTAGCACGGTTCGGTTCATTCTGTAGATCGGATCGGATTTCGGATACGCGAGATATTAAACTTGCTTGTTTAATAGAAAGTCATTGCTTATGCATTCTGTGTAGCGTACGACGCGAAAGGGTGTTTAGGACCCGGGGGAATGGTTTCTCTTCAGTACCGCCTTCAAAGACGCAAGAGCCAATGAGAATTTTCCCGAGCTTGCCTTCAACCTATCAGCGCTCCGACACAGACGCTGGGGAAGACACACGTGTATGTGAGACAAACTTTTGAGCGCAGAAAACATACCCACGTTTGAAGAGGCACCATCGTCTCTGAAATCCGCGGTGTGGGAACATTTTGGTTTCAGCGTAGAATATGATGACCAAGGAAACAAGACGGTAAACAAGCAATGCACGGTCTGCAAACACTGCTCCGCATCGTTCTTGTATTCATCAGGCTCCACTTCAAACATGGCAGCACACTTACGCCGCAACCACCCGACTATAAATATAAGCGGAGCAAAGAACCTACTGTTTGTTAGAGCACAGACAATTTAACTGATATTTAGGGGTGGGCGGTATAGCCTAAAATTTATATCATGGTATAAGTTGACCCCCTCCGAGCCCCCCAACGTTAACCCAAATTATGGAAATCAATAATAACTAAACTTGTAACCGTTTTGTTGCAAAGCCAAATCTTATGGTGAAATTAGATCTTGTGTTTGTTGAGCTAAGACCGAATTATTGTTGAGTATAGCAATCGTAGCATCATAGCTAGAAGGCTAACAAACGTAAGAGTTATACCATGATTAACATTAGCCCTTCATTCATGGCATGGATAACGTGATCATGCAGAGAGAACAGTTGCATACCTTCATCTTTTGCTCGTTTCTACACTTCTAATGGCTTTGACCTTTTTCTGTCCATCTCCTTCTGTTTGTAACTCGACAGTCAACATACTGTTTTTCCCATCCCCGAACGCTCTGTCACTGCCGACCAGGAGTTATAATTCACCTTGGTGACCGCCTACTCGTTTTGTATTGCCCTGTTTTATTAGCCTTTCACACAATTAAAAAATGTGCAGGAACTATAAAACTTGTAAATATAATGTTAGGAATAAAATGTGCGTTATTGGTAAGGAAGCTTATGTGTGACTGACTTCGCTCACTAATTGCAGAGTATTGCCCACTTGTGCATTGCATTTGACAGACTCAGAGGTGCTGTCCCCCGCGCCCCCTCCCCTTTGCCCTTCTCTCACAGCTTCTGTGCACTGGAACTTTATTTACAAGGTTTTCCAACGTAGCTGACTTGCTGTAGCAAACCAACCGTAAGTAATGTTACAACCGCGGAAGATGAGCAATTTTGAAAATAGGCGCGTCTGAATAACGTGAATTCTGCAGATTTTGTTTTCCTGTTCAGTATCCGACGCCTCGTAGCCAAACCAGGACCAGATTACAGAAGTTGAGCCGGTCTTTTTTACGAGCTCCTTCTATTCCATGTGTTCACTGCTCGCAGCTATTTTTCCTTCTTCCTTGTTGTGGTGACGCAATGAACTATCGTGGTAGGAAGGTATAACCCAAAATCTCTACCGTTGGGCAAATTTATACCGCATACCGTTTATACCTTATTTTCCCAACTGTGGGGTGTACAGCCTGCCAGAAGGGCGTGCGTGAGTCATGGCGGATGTATGACCCTTCCAGTATAGTATTTTATTTACTATAGTGAACGTGTTTGAGCGCAGCACTAATCGAATTATTTAATATTTATTAACACTGTAGTACAAACACATGTATCTGCCCTTGCTCTTTTCACTTTGCACACCCCCAGTGGTGCACACACCACAGTCTGGAAAACCCTGCTGCATCCGAACCGTATCCGAAACCGTGGCCCACAAATCATGGACCGAACCGAACCGTGGACACACTGATCCGTTGCACCCCTAACACACACACGCACACACACACATCGCCACCCTCATGCAGAACCAGGTCACACACACACACTCACACACACACATCGCCACCCTCATGCAGAACCAGGTCACACACACACACCCACACACACACACACACACACACACACACACACACACACACACACATTGCCCCCCTCATGCAGAACCAGGTCACACACACACACACACATACACACACACATCGTCACCCTCATGCAGAACCAGGTCACACACACCCACACACACCCACACACACGCACACACACACACACACCGCCACCCTCATGCAGAACCAGGTCAGACACACACACACACACACACACACCACCATCCTCATGCAGAACCAGCTCAGACACACACGCACACACACACACACACCGCCACCCTCATGCAGAACCAGGTCAGACGCACCTGTGTGTGTGTGTGTGTGTGTCTGTCCATAGTCGTGTGGGCATAGTCGTGTGGGCATAGTCGTGTGGGCATAGTGGTCTGGGCATAGTGGTCTGGGCATAGTTGTGTGGGCATAGTCGTGTTGGCGTGTGTGGGTATAGTCGTGTTGGCGTGTGTGGGCATAGTGGTCTGGGCATAGTCGTGTATGGGCATAGTCGTGTGGGCATGGTTTTGTGGGCATAGTGGTGTGGGCATAGTCGTGTTGGTGTGTGTGTTCAGGGCTTTAAAACATCATGTCCCTGTGTGTCAGACCCACACACACACACACACACACACACACACACACACACACACACATCCATGTGTCCTGTGTGACAGGGGCAGGTGGTGGCTCTGGATAAGATCAGCTCCAAAGTGGAGCGTCTGCATGAGACACACACACACACACACACACACACACACACACACACACACACACACGCTCATGTCATCCCTGTGTGTGTGTGTGTGTGTTTGACAGGGGCTGGTGGAGGCTCTGGATAAGATCAGCTCCAAAGTGGAGCGTCTGCGTGAGACACACACACACACACACACACACGCGCTCATGTTGTCCCTGTGTGTGTGTGTGTGTGTGTGTGTGTGTGTGTGTGTGTGTGTTTGACAGGGGCTGGTGGTAGCTCTGGATAAGATCAGCTCCAAAGTGGAGCGTCTGCGTGAGACGGCGTCGTGTCTGCAGCTGGACTGCATCAGAGCCTTCTGCTACAACAGCATCCAGGCCGCCTCCAGCCTCTCTCAGCCCTCAGCCTCCAGCCTCTCTCAGCCCTCAGCCTCCAGCCCCACACAGCCCTCAGCCTCCAGCCCCACACAGCCCTCAGCCTCCAGCCTCTCTCAGGCCTCAGCCTCCAGCCTCTCTCAGGCCTCAGCCTCCAGCCCCACACAGCCCTCAGCCTCCAGCCCCACACAGCCCTCCGCCTCCAGCCCCACACAGCCCTCAGCCTCCAGCCCCACACAGCCCCCCGCCTCCAGCCCCACACAGCCCTCAGCCTCCAGCCTCTCTCAGCCCTCCGCCTCCAGCCCCACACAGCCCTCAGCCTCCAGCCTCTCTCAGGCCTCAGCCTCCAGCCCCACACAGCCCTCCGCCTCCAGCCCCACACAGCCCTCAGCCTCCAGCCCCACACAGCCCTCCGCCTCCAGCCCCACACAGCCCTCAGCCTCCAGCCTCTCTCAGCCCTCCGCCTCCAGCCCCACACAGCCCTCAGCCTCCAGCCTCTCTCAGGCCTCAGCCTCCAGCCCCACACAGCAGAACCCAGAGCAGGACTCTGATCTAGCAAGTGAGTATGAGTGTGTGTGTGTGTTGTCTGTGTGTGTGTTAGATGTCTTGGTGTGTGGGTGTGTCTGTTCCCTAAAGAGGAGTTTGATAGTTTGTGTGTGTGTTCAGGTGGGCCTCCGTTCCCAGAGGTGTTTGATTGTGTGTGAGTCTGTGTGTGTGTGTATGTGTGTGTCTGTGTCTGTGTATGTGTGTGTCTGTGTGTGTGTGTGTGTGTGTGTGTGTGTGTGTGTGTTCAGGTGGGCCTCCATTCCCAGAGGTGTTTGATTGTGTGTGTCTGTGTGTGTGTATGTGTGTGTCTGTGTGTGTGTGTGTGTGTGTGTGTGTGTGTGTGCAGGTGGGCCTCCGTTCCCAGAGGAGGCGTTTGACCGCGTGCTGCTGGATGCCCCCTGTAGCGGTCTGGGCCAGAGACCCAACATGGCCACCAGCAGCTCCCTCAAGGAGATCCGCTCCTACCAGCCCCTGCAGAGGAAGCTACTGCACACGGTGTGGACACACACACACACACACACACACACACAGCTCTGAAGGGGCATCAGTGTCAGGAAAAGTAGTCATCCGGTATATTTTACCTTTTGATTCCTAATGATGATTTACCTCCAACAGTCCTCTTGCTCAGTGATGCTAAGTATGTACCTTTACTGTTACTCATGGATAATATATACTTTTATTTTTACTCAGGGATAATATATACTTTTATTTCTACTCAGGGATAATATATACTTTTATTTTTACTCAGGGATAATATATACTTTTATTTTTAGTGCAGGATTCTATGTACTTACTTTTCTAGGGGTACAGTTAGAGCTGACATGGTTAGCATGGCTGACACTTCCTCAATGCTCCCCTGGAGATTATTAATGTTAATCGCTAATGTTGTGGGTCATGCAAGAGTATTAATGTAGCATAAGAGTATTAATATAGCATAAAGGTGTTAGCATAAGAGTATTAGCAAAAGGGTATTAATGTAGCATAAGAGTATTAATATAGCATAAGAATATTAGCATAAGGCTATTACAGTTTTTCTCAATTGTTTAAACACATTTCCTGAAAGCATGCCTCATACTCTCAGAACTCTACACACAAGTCAAAAAAACACACACACAATGGGCAAAACCACTCACTTCTCCTGCAAAATGAAACTTTGCATTCAAAACAATGTTATTTCTTCTCAAAATGCTTTTTTGTTGTCAAATGACAAACACAAACCATCATATGAATAGACATTTATAACAACCAGTTGAACCCTGATGTGCTTAATGTAAAACACTATGATAAATGGAAAACACTTCTTCTCCATTCATCATAATGATTTAGGCCTTTTTTTTGTGCAGTGTTACACTTGCTACAGACAGTACATACATAAGTGTGCTATACTTCAGAATATTGTTTTTATACTCAGAACGCACATATACATTGTTACAAATATTTATTTTTCCCACAAAAACAGTGTACACACTGCATCCCAATCAACACAAAGCTGCACCTACAGTGGTCTACATACAATAGAACAGAAGAATTTACTGTAGCCTATACAGTTACAAAAACAAATTACGCTGCATCCTTTCTTCTGTTTTTGTGTGGCCACAGCACCTCATCCACATGACAAGCAATGTTTTTCCTGGCCTAGACGCGAATCCATCCATGAAAAGCATCAATTGCTATATTTCCACATGCGTCTTCCATAGCTTAGAGAAAGGGTACACGCATTTGTGGATTTTGGTCATACACTTTCATCTCCAGTAAAAAAAAAATCCTCAATTGTGTTGAGGATTGTAGAATATGGAGAGAGATACGTAAACAACTAAACAACTACTGTAAAATAATTTCGTTGACCAAATGGTCAACCAAAATGGCTCTGATCTCATCAGAGATTACGGTCCTATCTCATCCTCGTTCGGATCCTCCCCGTCCTTCTCCTCTTACTGTCACTCCTCTAGCTGTGGCTCTGCCTCTTCCAAAGCTCTGATAGCTAATTGCAAAGTTGTGTGACAGGTGTTTGCCAATGTGATGAGTCAGTGTGCATAGTAGGGCAATTGACTTTAGAATTTTGAATCACTGTGTGTTCCTTGTGAAAACAAGAGATTTTTGTCATGAAAATTGTGCCAAACGCAGAGAATTGTCTATAGTGTTTTGAAAAAAGTGTGTTTTAGAACTGCAATTTGAGTGTAGCAGGAATTGTGTTTATAGTTTAGCAGAATTGGTTCATGGGGTTGGTGCATGAGTTACATGTTGTGGTCATTGTGTCTGAAGTACAAGGAATTGTGTTTAAACAATTGAGAAAAACTGTAATATAGCATAAGAGTATTAATATAGCATAACAGTGTTAGCATAAGAGTATTAGCATAAGGGTATTAATGTAGCATAAGAGTATTAATATAGCATAGCATAAGGCTATTAATATAGCATAACAGTCTTAGCTTAAGAGTATTAGCATAAGAGTATTAATATAGCATAGCATTAAGCTATTAATATAGCATAAGAGTATTAATATAGCATAACAGTGTTAGCATAAGAGTATTAGCATAAGGTCATTAATATAGCATAAGAGTATTAATATAGCATAACAGTGTTAGCATAAGAGTATTAGCATAAGGCTATTATTATATCATAAGAGTATTAATGTAGCATAACAATGTTAGCATAAGAGTATTAACATAAGTGTAAAGTAGGGTAATGTAAAGGTATCAGATTAATGTGCGTGTGTGTGTGTGTGTGTGTGTGGGATGTGTATGCTGCAGAAAGGGGGGTGTTGGTGTACAGAACGTTTAAAGGTATTTTTATTAATGTGTGTGTGTGTGTGTGTAGGTGGTGCATCTACTGAAGACAGGGGGGGGGTGTTGGTGTACAGTACGTGTACAGTGATGTGTGTGTGTGTGTGTGTGTGTGTCAGGGATGGAAATTAACCACCCGCCACCCAGGTAAATATGAGTGTTGGCGGGTGAATTTTGTCATATTACCTGCCACTGTGGCGGGTGTGCAAATGCTATCCAGCAACAAGTTCCATATAGTATATGCAAGTCACTCACTCACTCACGCATGTTGCGTCGTAGCTAACAGTTAGACAGCGCAGGTGCTTGTAAGCGCATTTATTGATAAACAACACTTCTTCGGGCGCGAAACACATTTTAGGTCAGGGCTGCTGCATATCTGATTCATGGATTTCTTCCCATATATATAATGCCGTTTTAATGCACTTGATATTCCTCCCGTTGGTACCGACGTTCCATATTAATGCCATATGCGCACACAATTCCAGAACCAACTTGTCATTTTGGCTTATTAAGCTAATAGTGCGACCACCACCGATGAATATTTTGAGAAAGTTCCATTCCTGGGGCAATTTAACTCATTCAGTGCCAGCCATTTTCAAAGTTGGTCACGTCCCAGTGCCAGCATTTTTTTAACATTTCAGTGTTTTTTCAAGACCCACAGAAAAAATTGAGTTCTATGTCTGTGTCAACAAAAAACATACCAAAAGAAACTCCAGACTTTCCTTTATCATCAGAAAAAAAAATTGTTTGTACCTCTTTCCATTCCTTAGCAATTGTCTGGAGAACATGGGTGGGTGTAACTAAAAATACTGATTTCTGACCAAAATACTGAGAAAAACGGCTTTTTGTAACGAGCAACATTTCAAGCAGAAAATGTCTGTGATTACAATTGTTTTTGCTTCAGAGACATCTCAAACATTATGAAAAGTGATCCCATTGTATACTGCACCAAAAATAACGCTGGCAACATTATTTAGCAGCTATTTATGTACAGCACACTATGTTATACTGTAACTGTAGTGCTTCTAGCTCTCCCCCTGTGTGTGCGCGCGTGTGTATGCATGTGTGTGTACAGCAGAGAAGACCTATAAACACGATCTAAAATACCGGTCCATACATCTAGTATCGGTAATAAATGTAATATTTCTGAACGTCACCAAACACGATATAAAACATTGTAACATTTTAGTGTGGAACTTGGCTCAGAGAGGGGATAGGCAAACCGAAACCGTACCAAATATACAACGCCTTCAGAGCAAAATAACATCGTATTCCACAGGATCCGCACACAGAACAACTAGATTAACACATGAGAATGATAGCACAGAAAATTATGATGTTGGGAGAGTGCAGTGAATCCGTGCGCTTTACCAAATGTAGAGAGCTGGGTCGTCAGTGACTTGCTGTCGGCGCAGACGGGTCAGTCAAGTGCAGGTGTATCTATGAAACAGTGCAGGTGTATCTATGAAACAGCGCGACAGGCTGCTCATTATGCATTACCTAAAGTGAAATTAATCTATTGGTGGCTTGCAGAAGCTAAACGTGAGATGTTGCTAGGAAAACAGTAGCTTCAACATACGTGCTGACAGGATTTATTTTGATCAAGCTAGCAGTGTGCAAAACTGCGAGCAATTGAGCAAGCCAGGTCCAGTGTCTCTTCTTTGAGACAATGTTAGATGATCACATATCCACACTGATACTGGTACTACCCACAGAATGGGTTCCCTTGTGATTACAACTTTGATTTTTGTACACAAGCTAGATCAGATGATTACCCCACCTCCCCTGTAAAAAAACGCAATTGACTCGATAACGCGTCATTGGCACTGGGCGTTACTATCGTAAAAGACGCCTTTTCGCGTCATTGGCATCGAATGAGTTAAGTGGATATTTTTCTATGACTATGATACAACTATGATGACGGGAAAGACTGACTATCATTTTAACATATCCTGAAATGGTGTGGTTATTCCAAATATGATCTTGGTAACTTTCTGTTCACGGATTTTCCGGTAATGAAAGCACAGTCATGATAATTTATAGCCTAACTGTCCACGCTGGAATGCATCAGTATTGCCTTGTGTGACCAGTATAATAATGCCATATGCGCACAAGTTGATTCCAAAAACCAACCAGTGATTTTATCTTAACTTACCTAACCTGTCACCTGCCACCAACACCGATGTCAGAGGAGGGCGGTCCATCTCTGAAGCACATATAGCCACTGAAGATTTTACATCATTAAACGATTGTTTATAACTATCTATCATAGACGAATAGCATCTGCACAAGGGCATAACGCAAGAGAGTGCATACGCATGTAAACTGTCCCAGGCCTGTATGACTGATGTTAGGTCTGAGAAGACCACACACTGACACACGTAGCATACACAGACACTCATGTAACGAAATACATAGACTTAGAAGATTAACCCATCGTTCTCACACTTTAGCCCATAATGAGCCAAGCTTGCACATAACCGCGCTGTAGAAGCCCAAAATCCAACAGTACACAACAAAACCAGAAGCTACATTCTTTTCTCTTCCGTTATGAGCAGCAAGAATGTTTGGGGTAGCTGCTAGGCTCAATAGTTTTTTTTTTACCTTTGACCTTACAATGTAGCCCACATAAAATGACTTTTAAATACACAAGCCATTTTTCATGAATTAATATATTTATATTCAGATATGAATTTCATTGTGTGATATTTTAAAATTGCTCAGATGGCGAAACTAGTAATGATAAAAACGTCTTATTACTGCTCAGTAGAGGGTGCTCAGCACCCTTCGTACCCTAGTGTGTGTGGGGGTGATGGGCAGACTTTACTATAGTGCAACTTGGATGGTGTCACATTTTCTATTTTCTTTGAGTGAGTCCGAAGCAGTTCAGAGCAGTTGGCCAATGCAGTGTGTAGATTCTATAGTTGCAGGTAGATATCACTATATATTTCTAACCACATAATAATGCAGTTTTCACTTCCTTTGTGTGTCTCCAGTGCTCAATTAAACAGATACATTGAAACAGGATTACTGTAAACATCTGTAGTTCGATATAGTTTCAAACCATCATTCTGAATCACTCTGTCTTAATTCCCTGTTTTGCAACCTTGCCAATCACGCTTGGACAGAGTATGTATTATGACCAAAAACACATTGTTAGTCTTGTATTGGTAACACAACAATTGAATAATCTGCTCCGTAACAAACTCTGAATTGGAAAATATTTACATTTCTATGCATTATAACGTACGGAACGGTTGAATAAAAAGTGGCTGGTAAAAATGTTGAGTGGCTGGTAGATTTTAAAATCTACCTGCCATAGTGGCAGGTGGACAAAAAAGTTAATTTCCATCCCTGGTGTGTGTGTGTGTGTGTGTGTGTGTGTGTGTGTAGGCAGTGCATCTGCTGAAGAGAGGGTGTGTTAGTGTACAGCACGTGTACGGTGATTAATGTGTGTGTGTGTGTGTGTGTGTGTGTGTGTGTGTGTGTGTGTGTGTGTGTGTGTAGGCGGTGCGTCTGCTGAAGAGAGGGTGTGTGTTAGTGTACAGCACGTGTACGGTGATTAATGTGTGTGTGTGTGTGTGTGTAGGCGGTGCGTCTGCTGAAGAGAGGGGGTGTGTTAGTGTACAGCACGTGTACGGTGATTAATGTGTGTGTGTGTGTGTGTGTGTGTGTGTGTGTAGGCGGTGCGTCTGCTGAAGAGAGGGTGTGTTAGTGTACAGCACGTGTACGGTGATTAATGTGTGTGTGTGTGTGTGTGTGTGTGTGTGTGTGTGTGTGTGTGTAGGCGGTGCGTCTGCTGAAGAGAGGGTGTGTGTTAGTGTACAGCACGTGTACGGTGATTAATGTGTGTGTGTGTGTGTGTGTGTGTGTGTGTGTGTGTGTAGGCGGTGCGTCTGCTGAAGAGAGGGTGTGTGTTAGTGTACAGCACGTGTACGGTGATTAATGTGTGTGTGTGTGTGTGTGTGTGTGTGTGTAGGCGGTGCGTCTGCTGAAGAGAGGGGGTGTGTTAGTCTACAGCACGTGTACGGTGATTAATGTGTGTGTGTGTGTGTGTGTGTGTGTGTGTGTGTGTGTGTGTGTGTAGGCGGTGCGTCTGCTGAAGAGAGGGGGTGTGTTAGTCTACAGCACGTGTACGGTGACTCTGGCTGAGAATGAGGAACAGGTGGCCTGGGCCCTCAGGACATTCCCATGCCTCTCACTGCAACCTCAGGTAGACACACACACACACACACATTACATTACATTAGAGTCATTCCGTGTCAACTCAACCAAAGGCTCCCGCGACGAAATTTGGATTTTGTTCTAATTTCTAACAATGAAAGAACAACATATATGATGAACATTGGTAAAATAAATAAGCCAAATTTTGTTTAGTTCATCAGATATTGCCCATTTTAGCCTAGGGGGGTCATTTTGCACAATTGCACCTAAATTCTGGAGCATTTTGAGACACCTGGAATAGGCCTTTTTTGGGCAGGCAGGCACATGGCTTTAGTTTTATATCCAGAAAAGTTGATACATATTTGGACTGTACCATTTTTTTACACCTGTGATACTTGGTTTGTCTGTACCAAGCCCTGGAAAATCAAAAAAAGCACTGTGCGCGAATTCGCGAGTGGTTTTTAGTGAAGTTTGCGTATGAATTACTCCAAAACTCTTCAAGATGAGACACTAATTCTTTATATACAAACTCAAAACCAACTTCTTACTGTATATATGACGTGGCATAGCTGTCATTGGTGAAGATCATGATTTATAGTGGTCCGAAGTTGGCTCCAGCCAGAAAGTGCCATTTTTAGCACTTTTCAGGGGGTACTTTTCTCAGAAGGGCCACATTTTGCAACCATAATTTTTTGTATGCTATAAGACTGATGTCTAAACCCCTACATATATAAAAGCTAGAAATGTAATATGCATCCTATGGATTTTATAGCATGTGTTTGATAATGGAGTTGTGGTAGTGTCTGATATCATTAATGAATTCATATTTGACTTTTCTGATCACCTTATACACTTATAATTGCTTCAAGATGATTCAAGATTCAAGATCAAAAATTCGTCGCGGGGAAGTTTCCAAATTTTGGTTGATTTGAAATGGAATGACTCACTTACACTCACATGACTACACTTAGCTGACGCTCTTAGGGCTCATTCACACCAAACTCTCAGCGTATTCAGCGCGTAGGCGTATTCTGAACGTATTCTGAGCGTATTCATTTAGAATGCACGTTAGCAGATGAGACCATTCCCACCGCAACCGTGTTCTGAGCGTATTCTGAGCGTATAATACGCTCAGAATACGGACTGCAGCTAGAGAATAGAAACCGAGTCTATTTTTCTGCGCGTGTTCTGCGCGTATTCAGCCAAAATCCCATTAAAAGCTATAGGCACCGCTGTACAATTCATGTCAACTGTGCTATCAATGCATGTGTTGACACAGGGAATACCTCAATAACCCCGCGACTGTCTGCAAAATATTACCACTCGCTTACAACTGCATGAAACAAACGCTGGAAAGCTATCAATAGTGGGGTTATCATATCAGATCTGCACTACAAGGTGTAGGAAAAAGAAGGGTTCGTGTGTCTCTTGGTTGATGCAGCAATCATATTTTATTCCAGTAATGAGCAGTGACGAAGCATGGGAACATACTCCGGATTCAGCGGTGTCAATCTGAACCACAAGCATCTCAAACTCTAGCCATTTATGCTGTTAAGACTCCTCCTATGTCCTTGATGTAAATGAGCTAGGTTGATCATTCAAACAGGTCTGGAGACCTTTTGTCACTCTGCATGGTAATTGCATCAACTTAAAACACTGTCTGTGTTGGTTCTCACTTGATCACTTCCACAACCCATACTACAATTGATTGGTGTTTTCACACCTCAGGTATCTGAGTGAATGTAGACCGTTCTTGTTACCATAATGGGATTACCATTCAGGAAGCCACATTTGTAGTGGTATCACAGCCAGGAAACTATAATTTCTTACAAAGGGCATTGACTATCCTACATAAACACACAAACGGAAATACCTTTGAAGTTGTCACGCTGTCCAGTCAAACATGTTGTAGGTAATAGTGGTGGAGCTTTTATGTTCTTAATAGGAAGAAGCAAGATATCGCTTTAGATTTCTTCGTTGGAGTCTTAATGCAAGAAGAGCCTCAATCGGTCTAATGTCGACCACTCGAGCTATAAAAAAAATAGTAACCTCGTTCTTGTCATTCAGTGTTTCCTGCTTGGTTTGATAAATCTAGTCAACAAGCCACTAGGCAAAACTAAGGTCTATAAGTCACTACATTTAATAATTTATTTAGGCTACCTGATGTAGGCAAAGTGACTGTTGGCAAAGAGGTAGAGTTTATCATAACTTTATGGAAGGAGTTAAAACGCGTTCGTTTTTCTTGTACCGGGAGTGAATAAAGGCTTTGACAATGATCAGCCTACATGATTTAGAACGATGTCAAATATTCCACTGGCCTTATCAAAGTGTCAAGTTGCACTATAGGTGCAGTGCTGCTTTCTAAACAACGTTTAAAGTAAGGAAATAAAACCAGAGAAGCACATATTGTGTTTACTAAAGTGAGAGATAGGGAAACATGGCTATGTACACTTAAAGACATTGGCCAAGTGCATTTAAAGACGGGGCTTTCCGCTCCCACGCTGAATACGCTGACATGCCCGGTGTGAATGGTCATACGCTCAGAATACGCCCACGCTCAAGACGGTGTGAATGAGCCCTTATCCAGATGCAAGATATTTGCAGGGTTTCAGTTACAGTCCCTGGAGCAGCGTGGGGTTAGATGCCTTGCTCAAGGGCATCTCAACTATGGGTAGGGTGGGATTCGAACCGGCAACCTTCCGATTGCAAGACCAACTCCCTAACCACTAGGCCACAGCTGCCCCCCCACACACACACACACACATTCCCTCAGGACATTCCCATGCGTTTTTGTGTTTTGAGGCTTTAGTGTGTGTGTGTGTGTGTGAAGTTGTGCAGCTGTGTGTGTGTGTGTGTGTGAGTGTGTGTGAAGTTGTGCAGCTGTGTGTGTGTGTGTGTGTGTGTGTGAAGTTGTGCAGCTGTGAGTGTGTGTGTGTGTGTGAAGTTGTGCAGCTGTGAGTGTGTGTGTGTGAAGTTGTGCAGCTGTGAGTGTGTGTGTGTGTGCAGCTGTGAGTGTGTGTGTGTGTGTGTGAAGCTGTGAGTGTGTGTGTGTGTGTGTGAAGCTGTGTGAGTGTGTGCTGTGCAGCTGTGAGTGTGTGTGAGTGTGTGTGTGTAAAGCTGTGCAGCTGTGAGTGTGTGCTGTGCAGCTGTGAGTGTGTGTGTGGGTATGTGCTGTGCAGCTGTGAGTGTGTGTGTGCAGCGGTGAGTGTGTGTGTGTGTGTGTGTGTGTGAAGCTGTGAGTGTGTGTGTGAGTGTGAAGTTGTGCAGCTGTGAGTGACTGCCTCCTATGTGGTTTCCAGGAGCCTCATCTCGGAGAGCAAGGCATGCTGGGAGCAGGCCTGTCACATGACCAGAGGGCACTGCTGCAGAGGTTCCGCCCACGCCTGAGAGGGGGAGGGACCACAGAGGGACACGCCCCCACGCCACGCCTCCACGAGGCAAACTCTGATACTATTGGCTTCTTCATCGCTAAGTTCATGAAGAGCTGATCCCAACTCACACAGTCACGCCAGTCAAGCAAAGACATTACAAAACACATGAAAATACCTTTCGTATTTTTAACAACCATGGGCATAAGTTGTAAATGGCTTTGGCTGACTGTATAGTTTCAATTTTCAAGACAATAAACTTAATGCACTGTGAGGTACTACTCCCTATATGCAACAGAGCTGTCATGGAGGGTTTTTGAGGATTCTGATATTTTTGGTACAAACACAACCGTAAGATTTATTTCAGCCGGCATCTTTATTTACTGTTTACAGCCTGAAACTTAGCATAGAGAATTCTGGGTAATAGGCAGCATTGAGGGCACACCGAAGCTACCTTCAAAAATGAGCGTTAGGGGGGTAGTTAGTGGGGTAGTTCAAAAATGAGCGTTATGGGGGTAGTTAGGGGGGTAGTTCAAAAATGAGCGTGGGGGGGTAGTTTAAAAATGAGAGTTAGTGGGGTAGTTAGTGGGGTAGTTCAAAAATGAGCGTTAGGGGGGTAGTTAGTGGGGTAGTTCAAAAATGAGCGTTAGGGGGGTAGTTCGAAGGCAACTGCTGCGACAGGAAATAAGAACTTTATTTGTTTCAAGCGGCACTTGATGACTCGCTGCTGCGCGAGGCAACTGCTAAGGCAGCGAGTTTAGCCGTTTGGAACAGAGCACATATCACACGCCAGGCACCGCGTCACGCCAGGCACCGCGTCACACCAGAGCACATATCACACGCCAGAGCACATATCACACGCCAGGCACCGCGTCACGCCAGGCACCGCGTCACACCAGGCACCGCGTCACGCCAGAGCACATATCACACGCCAGGCACCGCGTCACGCCAGGCACCGCGTCACACCAGGCACCGCGTCACGCCAGAGCACATATCACACGCCAGAGCACATATCACACGCCAGGCACCGCGTCACACCAGGCACCGCGTCACGCCAGAGCACATATCACACGCCAGGCACCGCGTCACGCCAGAGCACATATCACACGCCAGGCACCGCGTCACGCCAGGCACCGCGTCACACCAGGCACCGCGTCACGCCAGAGCACATATCACACGCCAGAGCACATATCACACGCCAGGCACCGCGTCACACCAGGCACCGCGTCACGCCAGAGCACATATCACACGCCAGGCACATATCACACGCCAGGCACCGTGTCACGCCAGGCACCGCGTCACACCAGGCACCGCGTCACGCCAGAGCACATATCACACGCCAGGCACCGCGTCACGCCAGGCACCGCGTCACACCAGGCACCGCGTCACGCCAGAGCACATATCACACGCCAGGCACATATCACACGCCAGGCACCGCGTCACGCCAGAGCACATATCACACGCCAGGCACCGCGTCACACCAGGCACCGCGTCACGCCAGAGCACATATCACACGCCAGGCACCGCGTCACACCAGGCACCGCGTCACGCCAGAGCACATATCACACGCCAGGCACCGTGTCACGCCAGGCACCGCGTCACGCCAGGCACCGCGTCACGCCAGAGCACATATCACACGCCAGGCACCACGTCACACCAGGCACCGCGTCACGCCAGAGCACATATCACACGCCAGGCACATATCACACGCCAGGCACATATCACACGCCAGGCACCGCGTCACGCCAGAGCACATATCACACGCCAGGCACCGCGTCACGCCAGGCACCGCGTCACGCCAGAGCACATATCACACGCCAGGCACCGCGTCACGCCAGAGCACATATCACACGCCAGGCACATATCACACGCCAGGCACCGCGTCACGCCAGGCACATATCACACGCCAGGCACCGCGTCACGCCAGGCACCGCGTCACGCCAGAGCACATATCACACGCCAGGCACCGCGTCACGCCAGAGCACATATCACACGCCAGGCACATATCACACGCCAGGCACCGTGTCACGCCAGGCACATATCACACGCCAGGCACCGCGTCACACCAGGCACCGCGTCACGCCCTTACACTACAGTAAGGTGAGGACCGTTCTAAGCCCTAACACAGCAGTAAGGTGAGGAGGGTTCTAAGCCCTAACACTACAGTAAGGTGAGGACCGTTCTAAGCCCTAACACAGCAGTAAGGTGAGGAGGGTTCTAAGCCCTAACACAGCAGTAAGGTGAGGAGGGTTCTAAGCCCTAATCCTACAGTAAGGTGAGGAGGGTTCTAAGCCCTAGTCCTACAGTAAGGTGAGGAGGGTTCTAAGCCCTAACACAGCAGTAAGGTGAGGAGGGTTCTAAGCCCTAACACTACAGTAAGGTGAGGAGGGTTCTAAGCCCTAACACTACAGTAAGGTGAGGAGGGTTCTAAGCCCTAACACAGCAGTAAGGTGAGGAGCGTTCTAAGCCCTAACACTACAGTAAGGTGAGGAGGGTTCTAAGCCCTAATACAGCAGTAAGGTGAGGAGGGTTCTAAAACTACATTGGGGTAAGGAGACTCTGACAGACCCAGTGGTGTGGTGGTCCATAGTTAACATAACATGGAGTGTGTGTGTGTGATGTGTTTATTATAACTCTTCCTCCACCTCTGACTTCAGTTGCAGTTGAGTTTGAATATCAACCAAGAGCAACTCTCCACTCGTGCTCAAAACACTTATGCATGACAAATGATGTCAGTTTCATAAACATTACTTTTGCATAACATAAACATTACTAATCCATAAACATTACTAATCCATAAACATTACTAATCCATAAACATTACTAATCCATAAGGGATTTCCTGTAATATTGCACGCAGTGACAAAAGATGGTACATTGAGAATAGTGAGAGTATAGTTTGTGGTTACCACACGTGTGTGTGTGTGTGTGTGTGTGTGTGTGCGAGCGTTGGGCGTAATTTGTGTGTGTGTGTATGTGTGTGTGTGTGCGAGCGTTGGGCGTAATTTGTGTGTGTGTGTGTGTGTGTGTGTGTTGAGCATTGGGCGTAATCTGTTTGTGTGTGTGTGTGTGTGCGCGAGCGTTGGCCGTAATTTGTGTGTGTGTGCGAGCGTTGGGTGTAATCTGTGTGTGTGTGTGTGTGTGTGTGTGTGTATGTGTGTGATGAGCGTTGGGTGTAATCTGTGTGTGTGTGTGTGTGTGTGTGTGTGTGTGTGTGTTGAGCGTTGGGCGTAATCTGTGTGTGTGTGTGTGTGTGTGTGTGTGCGAGCGTTGGGCGTAATTTGTGTGTGTGTGTGTGTGTGTGTGTGTTGAGCATTGGGCGTAATCTGTGTGTGTGTGTGTGTGTGTGTGTGTGTGTGTGCGAGCCTTGGGCGTAATTTGTGTGTGTGTGTGTGTGTGTTGAGCGTTGGGCGTAATTTGTGTGTCTGTGTGTGTTGAGCGTTGGGCGTAATCTGTGTGTGTGTGTATGTGTGTGTGTGTGTGTGTGTGTGTGTGTGTTGAGCGTTGGGCGTAATCTGTGTGTCTGTGTGTGTTGAGCGTTGGGCGTAATCTGTGTGTGTGTGTATGTGTGTGTGTGTGTGTGTGTGTGTGTGTGTTGAGCGTTGGGCGTAATCTGTGTGTGTGTGTGTGTGTGTGTGTGTGTGTGTGTTGAGCGTTGGGCGTAATCTCTGTGTGTGTGTGTGGGGGAGGAAGACAGTGAAAGAAAGGATGAACTTTTTTTTTCAATCTGGAGCCTGAACCATGGTGTGTGTATGTGTGTGTGTGTGTGTGTGTTCAATGCTCTGAGTGTTCGTGTGTGTGTGTGTGTGTGTTCAATGCTCTGAGTGTTCGTGTGTGTATGTGTGTCATGTGCTCTGGAAGTGTTCGTGTGTGTGTGTGTGTGTGTGTGTGTGTGTTCAGTGTTGAGTGTTCGTGTGTGTGTGTGTTCAGTGTTGAGTGTTCGTGTGTGTGTATGGGTGTGTTCAGTGTTGAGTGTGTGTGTGTGGTCAGTGTTCCACTGCTGCTGATGATGATGATGATGGTGATGATGATGGTAACTCTTCCTCTCCATTGGCCCAGTGCTGTCCTCCCCTCCTCCAATCCCCTGACAAACACACACACACACACACACACACACACAAGATGAGTAGATATACTAACACAAACAAAAGACTGGTGGATATACTAACACACACACACACAAAAGAGTGGTGGGTATACTAACACACACACACACACACACACACACACACAAGACTGGTGGGTATACTAACACACACACACACACACACACAAGACTGGTGGATATATTAAGACACACACACACACACACACAAGACTGGTGGATATATTAAGACACACACACACACACAGAAAAGACTGGTGGATATATTGACACACACACACACACAAGACTGGTGGATATATTAAGACACACACACACAAGACTGGTGGATATATTAAAGGAGAACTTCGGTGTAAAATGAAAATTGGCATGTTAAAACATCATACCGAGTTGGTATGTGTACAGAGGAGCAAAATTGATTTAGCCTGTTGCATTCAGAGTTTAACTATTTTTTATCGTTTGTCCCAGAAGGCTAACAATGGAAGTGGTAGGTGCCCTTAGACGAAGCATGACGGCTACGCTATTTTTAAACCATTAAAACGGCTCGAAGAAACTCCACACTCCATCGGTAGTACGACAGTGTGTGACAGTGCCATGCTCAGGGTACCTCAGTGTGTGTGTGTGTGTGTGTGACAGTGCCATGCTCAGGGTACCTCAGTGTGTGTGTGTGTGTGACAGACACACAAAAAAACTGGTGGATATACTAAGACAGGCACACCCACACACAAAAGAGCACTAGGTGTATTAACACACACACACACACACACACACACGGCTGGTGTGTGTAACGGAATGTTCTCACTTTTCCGGCATTCTTGCTCCTCCAAGCATTTCAACTGGAGAACTCTGAGGTCACAACTCAAGATGGCCGCATGGAGTAGCAGAGCACTTATTTAGGGGTAGTTATTTAGGGGTAGTTATTTAGGGGTGGTTATTTAGGGGTGGTTATTTAGGGGTGGTTATTTAGGGGTAGTTATTTAGGGGTAGTTATTTAGGGGTGGTTATTTAGGGGTGGTTATTTAGGGGTAGTTATTTAGGGGTGGTTATTTAGGGGTGGTTATTTAGGGGTAGTTATTTAGGGGTAGTTATTTAGGGGTAGTTATTTCTGCCCCATGTTCTTTATTATCCCACAGTACTCCCCTTGCTGCCACGTGTTCTTCATTTGCACACACAGTAGCCCTGCCCCGTGTTTATCACTGGAATGTGTGTGTGTGTGTGTGTGTGTGTGTGTGTGTGTGTGTGTGGGTAACCAGTACAATAGAGGGAGGCGAGACAAGCGTGAAGCGGCACACAAAATGTTTATTCTTTGTCAAGGTGGCTCCCAAAAACTCAAAAGGGCAAAAATACCAGGGTGAGTGGTCAATTAGTCAGTTGGTCAGGTATATCAGTCGTGTGAGGATGTTGCGTGCGGGAAATATGCTGCGTGTATGTCGAGTGCAAAAATCCAAAGAACTCCTGAGATCACGGGAAACGCTCCTAATATGCCAGGCTGCCACCTGCGCGCCGGTGGAGCCCATCATTAATCAGTAGCGGCCCTGCCCCTGAGCACACCTGAGCCTAATTTAGAGGGAGCACACAAAGACAATGAGAAACCCCAACACAGTAGGCCCAGGGGCCGTCACAATCACACACTACACACAGCACGCAGGAGTCAGGTTCTTCCCCGTGTTCATCACACAGCACACAGGAGTCAGGTTCTTCCCCGTGTTCATCACACAGCACACAGGAGTCAGGTTCTTCCTCCATGTACATCACACACTACACACAGCACGCAGGAGTCAGGTTCTTCCCCGTGTTTATCACACAGCACGCAGGAGTCAAACGCCTGGTAACACCGCACCACACTCAGGAGTCAATACCCAAAGTATTATTACACTACACACACTTAAAGAGGTCTGTGTGTGTGTGTGTGTGTGTGAGAGAGAGAGTGAAATGGTTCCTCCTATGACTCCACATTCTGCGCACAGAAGGCTGTGCTAAAGGCGCTGGATGTAGGCTATTTGATGGCATCGGGGGACTAGACGGGAGACGTAAAGACAGTATGCCTACAAGAAATGAAGACTGTCTTTGATAGATGTTAAGATTGCAGCAGTGTGATAAGGCAAATTAAGCTGTACAGTATAGGCCTACTGTCATTGTGATTTTCAACAGGTTCAAGGCCACACTATCCCTGCTGTTTTTAAATACTGCCCGTCAACAACATTGTCTTCGCCACTCCCTTTCTGTTATGCCCATGGAACTGTCATGTTCCAAGCTTTGTTTTTTGACAGACTTTATATTGCTTCTGGGTTATTTGTTTCTTAGTTGCCTCGAAACGCTCCCGTTCATGTAATGCCCATACAAATCACATGTAGGATCACTGTTTCATTATGCCCAGTTTTACTATCAAATATAGTTGACGTACACTCCTGGCTGACGTACGCTCCTGGCTGCAATCATATTGATTTGATTCCAGGCCCTTGCGTAATTTAGGCTACTTCTTTATTTCCGTTGGTCTGCTGTGTCAGCTACATGATGTCATGGTAGTTATATGGTAGTCGCATGATAGTTACAAGAATAATGTCTTATGACAACATCTTCAGGCACGCGTAGCCTATTTTCACTTCACATCCTCTGGGTGTCTCCACTGTGCCACGCCAGTTAAGATCTATCTTAGTGCTCTATGATTACTCCGGACCACACGTAGAGTTACGAGTGATCTCACGATGGTTCTTGGCCAAGGAAGGTTTCGGGAAACGGTCCGTAAACTCTACGATGGTGCTAAGTGTGAAGTTGAGTACTACTTAGGCTTAAGTACTACTTAACATCGCTCGTAGGGCTTTCGGGAAACGCAGCCCTGATCAACATCAGCATCACACACATGCACTCACCTCCACATCTCACACAGGCACTCACCTCCACATCACACACAGGCACTCACCTCCAGATCAGCATCAGCATCACACACAGGCACTCACCTCCAGATCACACACAGGCTCTCACCTCTACATCACACAGGCACTCACCTCCAGATCAGCATCAGTCTTCTGGTTCCTCCTGTTGGCATGTACATAAAACACGGACAGAACTGAGTGAACACACAAACATTTGCAAAGCTGCACTTTCTAGTGCTTAGAAATGTATTCACTGTAAATAATAGTCTATTGGTGCAGCGCTCTTCTGCACTCTGAGTTCTGTAACATTTCAGTCAATGCTAATTATCTAGAAAGCTAGAAAGCCAGGGGCCCAACAAACCAACCAGACCAAAGAAGCCAAGACAGCCGCTAAAGCTACCTGCACTGAAGCTGGGACACTACTATAGACACACCTGCTAATGCTAACTGCTAAAGCTGGGACACTACTATAGACACACCTGCTAATGCTAACTGCTAAAGCTGGGACACTACTATAGACACACCTGCTAATCCTAACCGCTAAAGCTGGGACATTACTATAGACACACCTGCTAATCCTAACTGCTAAAGCTGGGACATTACTATAGACACACCTGCTAATGCTAACTGCTAAAGCTGGGACACTGCTATAGACACACCTGCTAATGCTAACTGCTAATG
>CM050203.1:560000-562500 GCA_027475355.1 Coilia nasus
ACTTTTATCAAACAAAAAACACAGGGACCCCACGAATCAGAACATACGGTCAATATATCAGTTGACACTCACCAAGTACAAATCATTACTTAGACAGAAGAGATTTAGGTACATGACAGAAAAGCTCCAAAATATTGAGGAAGCAATAGATCAAAATTGTTTTTGGGATGAATGGAAGAAACTTGAAACCTCCAAGAAACCTAAACAGATTCCCCTATGCGACGCACAAATCTGGACCAACCATTTTCAACACCTATATAGTAGTGACAAATTAAGTCCCTTCCAAATCCAACTTATTGACGAGTTGCACACATTAGAATCAGAAGAAAAAAACAAATTAAATGATCTTGTGGGGAATGATCTTGACACCCCTATAACACTAATTGAACTAACCAAAAAAATAAAAAGCCTGAAAAATAAAAAAGCATGTGGACCCGATGGAATATATAATGAAATGATTAAATGCAGCACCCCATTATTAAGGCAGGTCATTCTTAAACTTTTCAATATGATCATCGCAGTCGGTCATTTTCCAGACTCATGGAAAGAAAACCAGATTGTTCCAATATATAAAGAGGGAGATAAATTTAATCCAAACAATTACAGGGGAATCACTTTAAGTAGCAATCTCGGAAAACTTTTCTGTACTATAGTCAACAACAGATTAACAGGCGTTTTAATGGAAAATAAGACCATCAACAACTGCCAGATTGGTTTCAAACAAAAACACAGAACAACCGATCATATATTCACACTTCAAACACTAATCAACAAATATGTCCACAACACTAACAGAGGAAAAATATTTGCTTGTTTTATAGATTATAAAAAGGCCTTCGACTCAGTTTGGCAGGATGGTCTATTATTGAAGCTAATTCAAAATGGCATCGGAGGCAAAATATATGACATAATTAAAAATATGTATGACAGTAACAAATGTTGTGTGAAAATCAATAATCAAAGAACATCATACTTTAAGCAGGCCAAAGGAGTTCGGCAAGGGTGTTCTCTCAGCCCACTGCTGTTTAACCTATATATTAATGATTTAACAGTAAATTTAGAAAACTCCAAATTCCCAGGACTTACAGTAGAAAGGAGAGAAATTAAATGCCTATTATTTGCAGATGATCTTTTACTTTTATCTCCAACTGAAGAAGGATTACAGGAAAGTCTCTCAATTCTTGAGAATTACTAAAAAAATTGGAACCTCAACATAAACGCACAGAAAACCAAGTTGATGATCTTTCAGAAAAAACAGCGTTCAGCAAGAAATAAATATATGTTTAGTCTTTGCGGGGAAAGGCTTTGTCAGGTCACAAAATATAACTATTTGGGTCTGACCATATCATCATCCAGAAACTTTGATTTAGCTATTAAAGACCTAGCTGAAAGGGCACGTAAAGCTTACTATGCAATTCGTAGAACATTACATCAGTTCAATCCACCAGTTAGACTGTGGCTGAAAATTTTCGACTCAACCATCAAGCCCATCCTATTATATGGAAGTGAAATTTGGGGCACCAAATACAAAAACAACTAGATGTACCGCATAGCGGTACATGGTATGACCGCCGCAGTATATTGAAATGTGGGAACTGTTGGTGTGATGAGTGTGTGATAGAGCAGTGTTGTGAGGTGAGAATTTCTGTGGAAATGATTTCCTGTAAGTGGGCATGGATGTGGGTTTTGAATGTGTAGTGTGAAGGACTGATTTGTGAAGGCAAGGAATCGGCAAAATGAGATTTTGTACAATTACAGCACCCCCTATGGACCAAATTTTATGGCATGTTCTGTGGTGTTAGAGGTCTTTCTGGTGATCGTGCATGACGTATTTTGCACAGTTCCCACCTTCTCGGTCCAAGATATTAGCAACTCAAAATCCTAATTTTTGCATTTACCCTTATCACTAGGTGGCGCTATGCTTCAAGTGAGAGTTTATGGGCTGGGTCGATACATCTCTGTAACACCAACATACTAACACAAAATCGTTGTCTTGGGCAAAATTGTTGATAAGTTTTTTAACAAAAACTGTTTTTTGACACCTAGCTTCGCCAATAAACATCGCCCCCTATGACGAAATGTCACAAAATTTAGTACACATAAAAAGAAAGCTGTTTAGAGATGGCATGTCAACTTTGACCAAATTTGAGCAATTAAAAGCCAAGATACGGCCATTTAAAGATTTTTAAGCTACGTGTTAAATGGTCATTGACGTATAACTTCGGAACGGTTTATCTCAAGATAAATCCTTTGATAACTTTTTGTCAGCATTGTCTGTAGATGACATATACCAAATTTGGTGAGATTCACATGAACGGCCTATGACGAGTTCGTTCAGATTAGTTTCCGCAATATTAAAATTTCACGGAAATTGTTTTCGTTGGAAGTGGGCGTCGACCAGTGTTTTCAATGCGCGAGGGTCAATAGATTTCACGATAAAAAAGAAATTGTTGTAAACATAAGCATTCTCTAGATAATAGGCAAAATGACATTTTCTACA
>CM050203.1:570000-580000 GCA_027475355.1 Coilia nasus
TAATGCGGAGTGGCTAGTCATGCTAACATAGCCCAGTTTAATCAGACTGGCTAGTCACGCTAACATAGCCCAGTTTAATGCGGAGTGGCTAGTCATGCTAACATAGCCCAGTTTAATCAGACTGGCTAGTCACGCTAACATAGCCCAGTTTAATCAGACTGGCTAGTCACGCTAACATAGCCCAGTTTAATGCGGACTGGCTAGTCACACTAACATAGCCCAGTTTAATCAGACTGGCTAGTCACGCTAACATAGCCCAGTTTAATGCGGACTGGCTAGTCACGCTAACATAGCCCAGTTTAATGTGGACTGGCTAGTCACGCTAACATAGCCCAGTTTAATCAGACTGGCTAGTCACGCTAACATAGCTCAGTTTAATGTGGACTGGCTAGTCATGCTAACATAGCCCAGTTTAATGCGGACTGGCTAGTCACGCTAACATAGCCCAGTTTAATGTGGACTGGCTAGTCGCGCTAACATAGCCTAGTTTAATCAGACTGGCTAGTTACGCTAACATAGCCCAGTTTAATGTGGACTGACTAGACACGCTAACATAGGCTAGTTTAATCAGACTGGCTAGTCACGCTAACATAGCCCAGTTTAATGTGGACTGACTAGGCTAACTCCGTAGCTTTAGAGAGGTCAATAAAAGTATTTTTTAATGTGCAATTGATATGTAGTTGTAAATAAATTAGTAATATAGTTCTATTGTGATGAATGAATAAGTTGATATGTAACATGTAGTTCTATTGTGATAAATAAGTTGATATGTAACATGTAGTTCTATTGTGATGAATAAATAAGTTGATATGTAACACTTGTAGTGTTATTGTGATGAATAAGTTGATATGTAACACTTGTAGTGTTATTGTGATAAATAAGTTGATATGTAACACTTGTAGTGTTATTGTGATGAATAAGTTGATATGTAACACTTGTAGTGTTATTGTGATAAATAAGTTGATATGTAACACATGTAGTGTTATTGTGATGAATAAATAAGTTGATATGTAACACTTGTAGTGTTATTGTGATAAATAAATAAGTTGATATGTAACACATGTAGTGTTATTGTGATAAATAAGTTGATATGTAACACTTGTAGTGTTATTGTGATAAATAAGTTGATATGTAACACTTGTAGTGTTATTGTGATAAATAAGTTGATATGTAACACTTGTAGTGTTATTGTGATAAATAAGTTGATATGTAACACATGTAGTGTTATTGTGATAAATAAGTTGATATGTAACACTTGTAGTGTTATTGTGATAAATAAGTTGATATGTAACACTTGTAGTGTTATTGTGATAAATAAGTTGATATGTAACACTTGTAGTGTTATTGTGATGAATAAGTTGATATGTAACACTTGTAGTGTTATTGTGATGAATAAGTTGATATGTAACACTTGTAGTGTTATTGTGATAAATAAATAAGTTGATATGTAACACGTGTAGTGTTATTGTGATAAATAAGTTGATATGTAACACTTGTAGTGTTATTGTGATAAATAAGTTGATATGTAACACGTGTAGTGTTATTGTGATAAATAAGTTGATATGTAACACGTGTAGTGTTATTGTGATAAATAAGTTGATATGTAACACATGTAGTGTTATTGTGATAAATAAATAAGTTGATATGTAACACGTGTAGTGTTATTGTGATAAATAAGTTGATATGTAACACGTGTAGTGTTATTGTGATAAATAAGTTGATATGTAACACTTGTAGTGTTATTGTGATGAATAAGTTGATATGTAACACTTGTAGTGTTATTGTGATAAATAAGTTGATATGTAACACGTGTAGTGTTATTGTGATTAATAAGTTGATATGTAACACGTGTAGTGTTATTGTGATAAATAAGTTGATATGTAACACGTGTAGTGTTATTGTGATAAATAAGTTGATATGTAACACTTGTAGTGTTATTGTGATAAATAAGTTGATATGTAACACGTGTAGTGTTATTGTGATGAATAAGTTGATATGTAACACGTGTAGTGTTATTGTGATAAATAAGTTGATATGTAACACGTGTAGTGTTATTGTGATAAATAAGTTGATATGTAACACTTGTAGTGTTATTGTGATGAATAAGTTGATATGTAACACTTGTAGTGTTATTGTGATAAATAAGTTGATATGTAACACGTGTAGTGTTATTGTGATGAATAAGTTGATATGTAACACTTGTAGTGTTATTGTGATAAATAAGTTGATATGTAACACGTGTAGTGTTATTGTGATGAATAAGTTGATATGTAACACGTGTAGTGTTATTGTGATAAATAAGTTGATATGTAACACATGTAGTGTTATTGTGATAAATAAGTTGATATGTAACACTTGTAGTGTTATTGTGATAAATAAGTTGATATGTAACACTTGTAGTGTTATTGTGATAAATAAGTTGATATGTAACACTTGTAGTGTTATTGTGATGAATAAGTTGATATGTAACACTTGTAGTGTTATTGTGATGAATAAGTTGATATGTAACACTTGTAGTGTTATTGTGATAAATAAATAAGTTGATATGTAACACGTGTAGTGTTATTGTGATAAATAAGTTGATATGTAACACTTGTAGTGTTATTGTGATAAATAAGTTGATATGTAACACGTGTAGTGTTATTGTGATAAATAAGTTGATATGTAACACGTGTAGTGTTATTGTGATAAATAAGTTGATATGTAACACATGTAGTGTTATTGTGATAAATAAATAAGTTGATATGTAACACGTGTAGTGTTATTGTGATAAATAAGTTGATATGTAACACGTGTAGTGTTATTGTGATAAATAAGTTGATATGTAACACTTGTAGTGTTATTGTGATGAATAAGTTGATATGTAACACTTGTAGTGTTATTGTGATAAATAAGTTGATATGTAACACGTGTAGTGTTATTGTGATGAATAAGTTGATATGTAACACGTGTAGTGTTATTGTGATAAATAAGTTGATATGTAACACGTGTAGTGTTATTGTGATAAATAAGTTGATATGTAACACATGTAGTGTTATTGTGATAAATAAATAAGTTGATATGTAACACTTGTAGTGTTATTGTGATAAATAAGTTGATATGTAACACGTGTAGTGTTATTGTGATAAATAAGTTGATATGTAACACGTGTAGTGTTATTGTGATAAATAAGTTGATATGTAACACTTGTAGTGTTATTGTGATAAATAAGTTGATATGTAACACTTGTAGTGTTATTGTGATGAATAAGTTGATATGTAACACTTGTAGTGTTATTGTGATAAATAAGTTGATATGTAACACGTGTAGTGTTATTGTGATGAATAAGTTGATATGTAACACTTGTAGTGTTATTGTGATAAATAAGTTGATATGTAACACGTGTAGTGTTATTGTGATGAATAAGTTGATATGTAACACGTGTAGTGTTATTGTGATAAATAAGTTGATATGTAACACGTGTAGTGTTATTGTGATAAATAAATAAGTTGATATGTAACACTTGTAGTGTTATTGTGATAAATAAGTTGATATGTAACACTTGTAGTGTTATTGTGATAAATAAGTTGATATGTAACACGTGTAGTGTTATTGTGATAAATAAATAAGTTGATATGTAACACATGTAGTGTTATTGTGATAAATAAGTTGATATGTAACACATGTAGTGTTATTGTGATAAATAAGTTGATATGTAACACGTGTAGTGTTATTGTGATAAATAAATAAGTTGATATGTAACACTTGTAGTGTTATTGTGATAAATAAGTTGATATGTAACACATGTAGTGTTATTGTGATAAATAAGTTGATATGTAACACTTGTAGTGTTATTGTGATAAATAAGTTGATATGTAACACGTGTAGTGTTATTGTGATAAATAAGTTGATATGTAACACTTGTAGTGTTATTGTGATAAATAAGTTGATATGTAACACTTGTAGTGTTATTGTGATAAATAAATAAGCTGATATGTAACACGTGTAGTGTTATTGTGATAAATAAGTTGATATGTAACACGTGTAGTGTTATTGTGATAAATAAGTTGATATGTAACACGTGTAGTGTTATTGTGATAAATAAATAAGTTGATATGTAACACTTGTAGTGTTATTGTGATAAATAAGTTGATATGTAACACTTGTAGTGTTACTGTGATAAATAAGTTGATATGTAACACGTGTAGTGTTATTGTGATAAATAAATAAGTTGATATGTAACACATGTAGTGTTATTGTGATAAATAAGTTGATATGTAACACATGTAGTGTTATTGTGATAAATAAGTTGATATGTAACACGTGTAGTGTTATTGTGATAAATAAATAAGTTGATATGTAACACTTGTAGTGTTATTGTGATAAATAAGTTGATATGTAACACATGTAGTGTTATTGTGATAAATAAGTTGATATGTAACACTTGTAGTGTTATTGTGATAAATAAGTTGATATGTAACACGTGTAGTGTTATTGTGATAAATAAGTTGATATGTAACACTTGTAGTGTTATTGTGATAAATAAGTTGATATGTAACACTTGTAGTGTTATTGTGATAAATAAATAAGTTGATATGTAACACGTGTAGTGTTATTGTGATAAATAAGTTGATATGTAACACTTGTAGTGTTATTGTGATGAATAAGTTGATATGTAACACTTGTAGTGTTATTGTGATAAATAAGTTGATATGTAACACGTGTAGTGTTATTGTGATAAATAAATAAGTTGATATGTAACACGTGTAGTGTTATTGTGATAAATAAATAAGTTGATATGTAACACTTGTAGTGTTATTGTGATAAATAAATAAGTTGATATGTAACACGTGTAGTGTTATTGTGATAAATAAATAAGTTGATATGTAACACTTGTAGTGTTATTGTGATGAATAAGTTGATATGTAACACTTGTAGTGTTATTGTGATAAATAAGTTGATATGTAACACTTGTAGTGTTATTGTGATAAATAAGTTGATATGTAACACTTGTAGTGTTATTGTGATAAATAAGTTGATATGTAACACTTGTAGTGTTATTGTGATGAATAAGTTGATATGTAACACTTGTAGTGTTATTGTGATAAATAAGTTGATATGTAACACTTGTAGTGTTATTGTGATAAATAAGTTGATATGTAACACTTGTAGTGTTATTGTGATAAATAAGTTGATATGTAACACTTGTAGTGTTATTGTGATAAATAAGTTGATATGTAACATGTATTGCAGTGGCTGACCAGCTGGGTTTTGCGTGTTCTTGATGAGTTCACTCAGGCTGGTGGTGGAGACGCCCAGAGACCTCCTGCAGAGACAGCAGTGTGAGTGTGTGAGTGTGACTGTGTGTGTGTGTGTGTGTGTGTGTGTGTGTGAGAGTGTGTGTGTGTTACCACTTGTTGCTGTTGTGCTAGTGTATGTGTGTATGTGTGTGTGAGAGTGTGTGTGTGTTACCACTTGTTTCTGTTGTGCTAGCGTATGCGTGTGTGTGTGTGTGTGTTTGTGTGTACCACTTGTTTCTGTTGTGCTAGCGTATGCGGATGTGTGTGTGTGTGTCTGTGTGTGTGTGTGTGTGTGTGTGTGTGTGTGTGTGTGTGTGTGTCTGTGTGTACCGCTTGTTCCTGTTGTGCTGCCGTATGCGGATGTGTGTGTGTGTGTGTGTGTGTGTGTGTGTGTGTGTGTGTGTGTGTGTACCGCTTGTTCCTGTTGTGCTGCCGTATGCGGATGTGTGTGTGTGTGTGTGTGTGTGTGTGTGTGTGTGTGTGTGTGTACCGCTTGTTTCTGTTGTGCTGCCGTATGCGGATGTGTGTGTGTGTGTGTGTGTGTGTGTGTGTGTGTGTGTGTGTGTGTGTGTGTGTGTACCGCTTGTTTCTGTTGTGCTGGCGTATGCGGATGGCCTCCAGCTTGACTGGACTGGGGATGAAGCCCAAGTCGCCCTCCTCACTCACCAAGCGGCCGATCCACCAGTCATTGCTGAACTTCTACACACACACACACACACACACACACACACACACACACACACACACATAGTTAGTGATGTGGGTTATCAGAAAGATGTGAGAGAACGGTAACACTTTACTTTACAGATCGGTAATAAGTGGGTAATTTTATGGTAATATATGCATAATTTCATGGTAATACTATTTTTTAACCACTTATTACAAGTAATTACCATGCAGTTTCCAAACAATTACAGTGGAGTTTTTTGACAATAACAATGCAAACTGTGTTAATTTAAAGGTATAATGAAATGGTAATTATTTAGTTCAGGATTTACTTATTGTGAACTAATACGTCTGTCATTACACCAGCATGGTGGGGTTATAAAGGGGTATGAATGTTGGTAAGTACATGGTTACTATCAAATGTTATGACATAACAACTTAGTGATAAAAGCACCTAACCAAGGCATTGTAGTAGTTAGATGGTAAAAATGACATGTTGTTCCTGTTACTGCACTGAAACAAATGAAGTGATTTCGCAGAAACTACATGGTATCAGTGCTGTAAAATACACTATTGCCTATTCCTACTTAATTTCTCAGTTGTGGTGACATACCCATCAAGTATCCTCCTTATGATATTTAGTGTTGTTTTTGTGTAATTACCTTGAAATAAATGAGGTAGTTTTAAGGAAACTACACAGTATCAGGGCTGTAAAATGCATAATCACCTATTTCCATTCAGTTACTTCATTATTACCATCTGCTATGTGAAACAAGCTACCACATGCTGAAATTATTTAAGTCAACAGACAAATATCTGGACTGCAGAACTTTTATTAACCTTTTTTTTTAATCCACAACAAAACATCCCTTTTACATCTGTAGTTATCTTAATGAAGCTGACTTGGCAAACATAAGTCATCATCTCTGGCTACATTCTTTATGCATAAATAACACAAACAAGTTGAGCACATATTGTATCTGGTGCCATTTTTCAGTTAAATTATAAAAAAGTATCAAATGAAAGTACAAAAACTCAAAATAATACAGACATCGAAGAGAAGGGATGTTATACAAACCAGAAAAAAACATACAGTGTCCCAGTTAAGGTATTGTTTTATAAGACACAGGTAACAGCTCTCCATTTTGTTTCATTTTTTGAATTCTTTCTTTTAGCTGTGGCTCGGTGTCAAGGAATGCTTTACATTCGTTTGCATACTGCATTAATTTTGGGCCAGTGAATTTTGGGATTCGACCCTTTTCTTCATCAGCTGCAAGAAACATTTCAGCTATAACGGCAGTGAGAGCTATTGTGTTGCGGTCCACGTCGTGATATTCGCAGCTGCTGCGAAGGCTTCGGGTTTTTTTGTATGTCCGCAACACGGCCCTGTACCTGTTGACAACATCTTCTGACGTCTTCACTGCAAAGAAAACAAGTGCAATCAGAGATGGCAACCTGGTCCTCCATGTGGACGGACAGGGTCATTGCAGGCGGACATTCACACACACACACGGACAGGGTCATTGCAATACCTGGTCAATCCCTTTGGGGGACCAGGTAAAAATGGTAAGTAGTACTGCATTATTAAACTATAGTCAACAGATACTGCATTACCTAACAGCACTTACTTCTTTTTCCAAATTTCACACACTTTTTGGGCTTGGTCTTGTTGTGTCTTTTCTTCTTCCTCTTCCTGGTCTTTTTTCCCCGCATATCAGAGGAGGAGGAGGAAGAACAGGTGGTTGGAGATGACTTGCTGCTGTCTGAGTCTGATGTATCAGGCTGTCTTGTCTCTGGAGCTATAGAAAGATAGATAAGAACAGCAATTACCACTTTATATAGCCTACCAGATACAAATAATGCAGAGTAAACACCACTAAAAATAACACTACTGCATATTTAGGCAACATGCAATAAAAAGCATAACATTTAAAGCCCTCATAGTGGATAAATGCATTACTAGTCATCCACTTACCAGGAGAAAGACCTGAAGAAGGACCAGCATTTGGACGCTGCAATGCAGCCTTCAACTGTTCTCTCAGGAAATCCCTCTCCTCTTTTAGTGCACAGATCTCTTCCTGGAGTTTCATCAATTTAGCTTGGGCTGTTGGAGCATCCTCTTGTGTTTGGGCCTCCCCTAATAAAAAAAAAACTATACTATATATAGACAATATTTTTTTTGGAAGCTAGAAATCTTGTTTTTTAGTTTTACAGGGACTACTCTAAACCTGCATAGCTTATCTTTGGCCACCTCCACAAGAATGGCAGAAAGTTCACCAATAGCTTTTGACCTACAGTTGAGCAAAATTGAACTTTGCTTGCTCCCAGGCCATATGGAAGCCAATATCCTGCTCTACTAGCATATATAATTACACTACCTGGTGTCAGATCCTCAGCTTCATCCTCAAGGGTTATTGCTGCTTGGGTTTTTCTGCGTTTTGGCCGCATAGTGATGTGACACTGCAATAGAGTAAAAACACACAAACTGCTAATAATAAATGTACTGTTTCCTAAATTTAAGTAAGGCATTTACCTTGACACAGTTACTTAAACTGTAGAAAAACAGCTAATTGGAACCCACATATAGTCTAAACATTAATACTTTTACTGACTTTCTCAGTGTAAACGTGTGCCCGTTACAGAATCTAATATAGTTAACATAGCTGCTACCGAATGTGGAAAACAACTAGCAAGTCATCTAGCTTGTTGCTAACCCTTAATGGGAAACTTCATAGACTGGCTAACACAATAATACATCAGTGTAATTTTTTCGAACATGTGCACTTCCACTTCATAAATATTCTAAACTCGGAGGAAACCAAGTTTAACTGCGAATTTCTCTTTGCTACTTCAGTCTGCTACTTTGCTGTTTCAACACACATTGCATAGTTGGCAACACATACTGACAGTTTAGTTCCTTTGATGCTAAGGTTGAACCTGAACACCGTGAAAAAACTAAACAAAAAAGATTCAGTGGAATCCGAAATCTGGCCTTATTACATAGTTTGTAGTCAAATGTAGTCTAACTTAGAAAATTGTTCAGCTTACCTTGCCAGAGCTCCACGTGTAGCTACTTCACTGGTAGGAATCTGAATTTGAAGCTTGCTTCCCACTAAGCTCGGTGGTTGCTAGGCAACCTGACTTTTGGGTTAATGCGCTAACCTAGACAATGACACTCAGTAGGAAGCTCGTGGATATACTACACGTAAGAGCAAGAAGAAAATCATTCACTGGATGCAAAAAAAGAAATTATTATCCAGAAAAAAACGATGTGGTTTATGTGGACGTCAAATGAAACTTAAAAGGAGCAGCTGCACCAAAGACGGATATAGATGGTAAGATATCTGGCTAAATTCACCAGCATAGCCTACCTTAGCTAGCTAGGCCTACTTTTGCTATGTAATTGCTTTACAGACTTAATATAGAATTATTAAATGTAAGTTATGAATTGTTTTGTATCAGCTTACTCAATATGTCATATTTAAAAGTAAATTGGCATGGATGTCAGATAATGTATCAATCTTAGAATAACACTGTGTATCTTAGGGTATGTCGAAGACATAGACGATTCATCTCCAAGTCAGTAAGAGACAAATCCATCTTCTCAAGATCCCACATGAAGTTATCTGCCTGGTTAACATTTATGCTGAGGTAGGCGATACTTAATGAAATGGATATAATTGATCAGGAAAATCAAATACATTTTATAGCTTTATGTAGCACAATGGAAAAGAAACATGATTAAAAAAAAAAAATCGGAATTACCCAAACTAGGTTTCTTTAAGTATGACATACAGTTCATTAACATATTTAGCATCAGTGAACGTACTGTAAAATATGCAGCCTGAAATAAAAATGAAACAAACCTGCTGCAGCCACTCTATTGTATTAACCTACCATAAGCCTGTTTAAGAATCCTGTGATCAAGTGTTGCCAAAATCTGTGTACGTCTTTTTTTTTTCTTTTAGTTGACATTGGCTATTTTGTGCAGGTTTTCACAGGGCCTCAGACTACGGCAGATTGATCTGATCCATGAAAATGTTGCCTTGAGCAGC
>CM050203.1:585000-587500 GCA_027475355.1 Coilia nasus
CACACACATTCAATAGTTCAGTAGTCTTCCTCACATGCATGACGCCAGAGAGCGGCTTCAGAAAGGGATCCGTTTTCACATTGTTTTATACAATTACAACTCTCACTCACACACACACACACACACACACACACACAGGGGCATGGGCATGGGCACATATACTCACTAAGACAGACATCAACACACACACAGACATACTTAAATACACACAAACGCACACACACAGAGCAGGAGAAGAGAGGAGAGGAGAGGAGAGAATAAGAATGAGGAGAGGAGAGGAGAGAGAGGTGGAGAGGAGAAGAGAAGGAAGGAGAGGAGAGGTAGAGAGGAGAAGAGGAGAAGTAGTAGAATGTGTGCTGATAAACGTGTAGAGATGGTGGGTCTTACCTTGTTGCTTTTCTTAGACATGTTGCAGACGTCTGCTCAGACCACCACACGCCTCATGAATTATGTGCCTCATTAATTATGCGCCTCATGAATTATGCAAGCCCAGGACGCTGCTTACACGGCCCAGCCAATCACAGGGCTAGCTGGAAATGGACACCACCTGCTGTCATTGCTATGGTGACAAAACAGACTTGTTTTGTTATGACTTGTGAGGGTTACGGGAGGGGAGGGGGGAGAGGGTGGAGGGGAGAGGGTTATAGGAAGGTTATGGGAGGGTTATGGGAAAGTTATGAGAGGGTTAGGGAGGGGAGAGGGTGGAGGGTTGAGGTTTGGAGAAAAGGGAGGGTTATAGGAAGGTTATGGGAGGGTTATGGGAAAGTTATGAGAGGGTTAGGGAGGGGAGAGGGTGGAGGGTTGAGGTTTGGAGAAAAGGGAGGGTTATAGGAAGGTTATGGGAGGGTTATGGGAAAGTTATGAGAGGGTTAGGGAGGGGAGAGGGTGGAGGGTTGAGGTTTGGGGAAAAGGGAGGGTTATAGGAAGGTTATGGGAGGGTTATGGGAAAGTTATGAGAGGGTTAGGGAGGGGAGAGGGTGGAGGGTTGAGGTTTGGGGAAAAGGGAGGGTTATATATATATAGTAAAGATGAATACAAAGCCTCTGATGTTGAAAATGTAAATTTTATTCACCTTGTCTTATAAATGTATTCACAATTATACTACACCAAAGTTTCCCCTATGATGCTGTCAGATAACAATGTCTGCTTGAAGAGAATCATTCCGGAACCATCCACACAGTATCATCACAACATACAATCTGTTTGGGCAGCTTCACAGACATATGGGAAGGGATGATTGAAAGGTAACAGTGGTGGTGTCAGGTACATTGCAGTCAGAGCTTGTGTGTGAAGGAGTGTATGTGTATGTGTGTGAGTGTACATTACATTATACTTGGCTGATGCTCTTATCCAGAGCAACTTAGTTATTTACAGGGTTTCAGTTACAGTCCCTGGAGCAGTGTGGGGTTAGATGCCTTACTCAGGGCATCTCAGCCATGGGTAGGGTGGGACTGGAACCTCTCTCGACTCTCCAATCCCAAGACCAACTCCCTAACCACTAGACTACAGCTGCCCCATTGTACATGTACATGGGTGTGTGTATCTGTGTGTGTGTATGTGTGTGCATGAGTGTTTGTGCATGAGTGTGTGTGTACACAGTATATGTGTTTATGAGTGTGTGTGTATGAGTGTGTGTGTGTGTTTGCACAGTTATTTCAATGTGCCACCCTCATGCTAACAGACGATGATGCTAACAGATGAGGCGATTTCAAACACTTAATGCCGCCTTGTGTATTCACAACAACTCTGCATTGGCATTCAACAACGTTCCCAACAATCCAGCATTGGCATTTAATAACATTTCACATCAAAATATTTATCTATTTTTCTGACAGACAAATGTACATAGAGCAACACTGAACTTCACATTTTCAAATCAGTTAACACAGGAGGGCAATCAGGAGCACTCTAAAGACAAAATGACACATTTTGTTTTCAAAAGGTTCTAACAACAAAATATTTTAAAATATAAAACAAAAGCAAATTTAGTCTTCAACACAACAACATGCAGCAAATGTAGGAGCTCTTGCAATCATTTACTACATCACAATCAATCACCACATCATCACAATCAATCACCACATCATCACAATCAATCACCACATCATCACAGTCATTCATCACATCACAATCATTCATCACATCACAATCACTCACTACATCATCACAATCACTCACTACATCATCACAATCATTGACCACATCACAATCACTCACCACATTACAATCACCCACTACATCATCACAATCATTCACCACATTACAATCACTCACTACATCATCACAATCATTCACCACATCATCACAATCATTCACCACATCACAATCACTCACCACATTACAATCACTCACTACATCATCACAATCATTCACCACATCATCACAATCATTCACCACATTACAATCATTCACCACATCATCACAATCATTCACTGCATCATCACAATCATTCACCACATCATCACAATCATTCACTGCATCATCACAATCAATCACTACA
>CM050203.1:620000-622500 GCA_027475355.1 Coilia nasus
AGAAGAAGAGAGGGATGAGGGAGGTAGAGAGGAAGAGAGGAATGCTGCATCAACATGCCGTATCAACACTACTCAACATGCTGCATTAACACTACTCAACATCAACATGCTGCATCAACACTGCTCAACATCAACATGCTGCATTAACACTACTCAACATGCTGCATTAACACTATTCAACATCAACATGCTGCATTAACACTACTCAACATCAACATGCATCAACACTACTCAACATCAACATGCTGCATTAACACTACTCAACATGCTGCATCAACACTGCTCAACATCAACATGCTGCATTAACACTACTTAACATCAACATGCCGCATCAACACTACTCAACATCAACATGCTGCATCAACACTACTTAACATCAACATGCATCAACACTACTCAACATCAACATGCCGCATCAACACTACTCAACATCAACATGCATCAACACTACTCAACATCAACATGCTGCATCAACACTACTCAACATGCTGCATCAACACTACTCAACATCAACATGCATCAACACTACTCAACATGCTGCATCAACACTACTCAACATCAACACGCCGCATCAACACTACTCAACATGCTGCATCAACACTACTCAACATCAACATGCTGCATCAACACTACTCAACATGCTGTATCAACACTACTCAACATCAACATGCTGTATTAACACTACTCAACATGCTGCATCAACACTACTCAACATCAACATGCTGCATCAACACTACTCAACATGCTGCATCAACACTACTCAACATCAACATGCTGCATCAACACTACTCAACATGCTGCATCAACACTACTCAACATCAACATGCTGCATTAACACTACTCAACATGCCGCATCAACACTACTCAACATCAACATGCTGCATTAACACTACTCAACATGCTGCATCAACACTACTCAACATCAACATGCTGCATCAACACTACTCAACATGCTGCATCAACACTACTCAACATCAACATGCTGCATTAACACTACTCAACATGCCGCATCAACACTACTCAACATCAACATGCATCAACACTACTCAACACGCTGCATCAACACTACTCAACATCAACATGCTGCATCAACACTACTCAACATCAACATGCTGCGTTTACACTACTCAACATGCCGCATCAATACCACTCAACATCAACATGCATCAACACTACTCAACACGCTGCATCAACACTACTCAACATCAACATGCTGCATCAACACTACTCAACATGCTGCATCAACACTACTCAACATGCTGCATCAACACTACTCAACATCAACATGCTTCATCAATGCTACTCAACATCAACATGCTGCTTGAACACTACTCAACATCAACATGCTGCATCAACACTACTCAACATCAACATGCCGCATCAGCACTACTCAACATGCTGCATCAACACTACTCAACATCAACATGCTGCATCAACACTACTCCACATGCTGCATCAGCACTACTCAACATGCCACATCAACACTACTCAACATCAACATGCTGCATTAACACTACACTACTCAACATCAACATGAATCAACACTACTCAACATGCTGCATTAACACTACTTAACATGCTGCATCAACACTACTCAACATGGCACATCAACGCTACTCAACATGCTGCATCAACACTACTCAACATCAACATGCCGCATCAACGCACTCAACATGCCGCATCAACACTACTCAACATCAACATGTTGCATCAACGCTGCTCAACATCAACATGCATCAACACTACTCAACACGCTGCATCAACACTGCTCAACATCAACATGCTGCATTAACACTACTCAACATCAACATGCATCAACACTACTCAACATGCCGCATCAACACTACTCAACATGCTGCATCAACACTACTCAACATGCCGCATCAACACTACTCAACATGCTGCATCAACACTACTCAAAATGCTGCATCAACACTACTCAACATGCTGCATCAACACTACTCAACATCAACATGCTGCATTAACACTACTCAACATGCTGCATCAACACTACTCAACATCAACATGCTGCATTAACACTACTCAACATCAACATGCTGCATCAACACTACTCAACATCAACATGCTGCATCAACACTACTCAACATCAACATGCATCAACACTACTCAACATCAACATGCATCAACACTACTCAACATCAACATGCTGCATCAACACTACTCAACATGCTGCATCAACACTACTCAACATCAACATGCTGCATCAACACTACTCAACATCAACATGCATCAACACTACTCAACATCAACATGCATCAACACTACTCAACATCAACATGCTGCATCAACACTACTCAACATGCTGCATCAACACTACTCAACATCAACATGCTGCATCAACACTACTCAACATCAACATGCTGCATCAACACTACTCAACATGCTGACAAGGGGCGTAGAGCTTCCTTTAAACAGCCTGTCAAGAGAGGTGTGGAATAAGAGGAGAAATTGAGAGAAAAAGAGAGAGAGGGAACTAGAG
>CM050203.1:640000-645000 GCA_027475355.1 Coilia nasus
ACACTAGTAATTTAGAGACAGAGGAACACACACTAGTAATTTAGAGACAAACACACACTAGTGATTTAGAGAAAGAGGAACACACACTAGTGATTTAGAGACAGACAAATACACACTAGTGATGTAGAGACAGACAAATACACACTAGTGATGTAGAGACAGAGGAACACACACTAGTGATTTAGAGACAGAGGAACGTGATGAAAGGATGAAGAGGGTTTCGTTGAGAAGAAAAGATAAACAGGGTTTCCTTCCTTGTCCTGTCACACTTCAGAGGTTGTGTAACCCCTTTCATTTTGTGTGTGTGTGTGTGTGTGTGTGAACAGGAAGGTAGGCAGGAATGTGTGTGTGAGCAAGATCAGCACTGAAATGTGTGTGTCAGTGGGTCAGGCAGGAGGTCTGCACAGCGCTGACAGTAGCATTATTGCCTTCAGATGTGTGTGTGTGTGTGTGTGGGGGGGGGGGGTGTTAACATAGTGCTGACTGTGGCATTATGGTTTTAGTGTGTGTGTGTGCGTGTGTGCGTGTGTGTGGGTACGTGTGTGTGTGTGCGTGTGCGTATGCGTGTGTATGTGTGTGTGTGTGTGTGTGCGTATGCGTGTGTGTGGGTGTGTGTGTGTGTGTGTGTGTGCGTATGCGTGTGTGTGTGTGTGTGTGTGTGTGTGTGTTTTAACGCTGAAGCTGCATTATGGCCTTGATTAGAACAGGAAAACAGGAAAAGCGTCGTAGAGGAGAATTCTAGAGAAACGTCAGACAGCAGGAGTCACACACACACACAGACACACAGACACACTCAGACACACACACACACAGACACACACACACACGTACTCTTGGTAGGGCAGAATCCCCACTGCTTGTCGTTGTTGTAGTCGGTGGTGGAGGCGCACCAGAGCTGGCCGTCAGAGCGGCCCTCCGCCGTGCACTCGGCAAACCACTTCTCCCCAAACCTGAAGGGGAACTGGCACGCCGCGCCATACGCGTTACCAGCCAGCGTAATCACCTCTGTGGGGATAATACATATCAGGTAATACACACACACACACACACACACACACACACACTCACACACTCACACACACACACACACACACACACACACACACACTGTACGCGTTGCCCCCCAGCGTAATCACCTCTGTGGGGATAATACATATCAGGTAATACACACACACACACACACACACACACACACACACATTCACACACTCACACACACACACACACACACACACACACACACACTGTACGCGTTGCCCCCCAGCGTAATCACCTCTGTGGGGATAATACATATCAGGTAATACACACACACACACACACACACACACACACTCACACACTCACACACACACACACACACACACACACTGTACGCGTTGCCCCCCAGCGTAATCACCTCTGTGGGGATAATAGATATCAGGTAATACACACACACACACACACACACACACACACACTCACACACACACACACACACACACACACTGTACGCGTTGCCCCCCAGCGTAATCACCTCTGTGGGGATAATAGATATCAGGTAATACACACACACACACACACACACACACACACACACTCACACACACACACACGCACACACAGACACACACACTCACACACACACACACACACACACACACACACACACACACACACACTCACACACACACACACACACACACACACACACACACACACACACACACACACACACACACACTGTACGCGTTGCCCCCCAGCGTAATCACCTCTGTGGGGATAATAGATATCAGTTAACACACACACACACACACACACACACACACACACATACACACACACACACACACACTCACCGCGGTAGCCGTGTGTACAGAGGTCGTTGTTGGAGCCGTAGACGGTCCACCTGCTCCAGGCCCCAGAGCCCTTGTACAGCATGATGTTCCTCTCACACACACACACACACACACACACACACACACACACTCACCGCGGTAGCCGTGTGTACAGAGGTCGTTGTTGGAGCCGTAGACGGTCCACCTGCTCCAGGCCCCAGAGCCCTTGTACAGCATGATGTTCCTCTCACACACACACACACACACACACACACACACACACTCACCGCGGTAGCCGTGTGTGCAGAGGTCGTTGTTGGAGCCGTAGACGGTCCACCTGCTCCAGGCCCCAGAGCCCTTGTACAGCATGATGTTCCTCTCACACACACACACACACACACACACACACACACACACACACTCACCGCGGTAGCCGTGTGTACAGAGGTCGTTGTTGGAGCCGTAGACGGTCCACCTGCTCCAGGCCCCAGAGCCCTTGTACAGCATGATGTTCTTCTCGTTGCGGTTGCCGTAGTTGAGGTGCAGCACTTGGCCCTTCAGCCCCACCAGCGTCTCGTTCTTACACTCCCACTGCTGCAGCGGGCTCTGCTCGTTACAGGGCACTGGCAGCACCTACACACACACACACCACACACACACACACACACACACACACACACACACACACACACACATACAGACACACACACACACACACACACACAGACACACACACACACACACACACACACACACACACACACACACACACACACACACACACACACACATTGGCAAGGTTTGCGAACGCATAAATAAAGACAGAGTGATTCAGAATGATGGTTTGAAACTATATCTTAGTGTAACTACAGGAGTTTACAGTAATCCTGTTTCAACTTATCTGTTTAATTGAGCACTGGAGACACACAAAGGAAGTGAAAACTGCATTATTATGTGGTTAGAAATATATAGTGATATCTACTGCAACTATAGAATGTACACACTCCATTGACCAACTGCTCTGAACTGCCTCGGACTCACTCAAAGAAAATTGAAAATGTCACACCATCCAAGTTGCTTTATAGTAAAGCCTGCCCATCACCCCCACACACACTAAGGTACAAAGGGTGCTGAGCACCCTCTACTGAGCAGTAACAAGACAATTTTAAAATACACAATGAAATTCATGTCTGAATATAAATACATGAATGCATGAAAAATGGTTGATGTGTATTCAAAAGTAATTTTTTGTGGGCTACATTGTAAGGTCAAAGGTAAAAAAACTATTGAGCCTAGCAGCTACCCCAAAGATCCTTGCTGCTCAGTAGAAGCAAGGAAAGAATGTAGCTTCTGGTTTTGTTGTGTACTGTTGGATTTTGGGCTTCTTCTTATGTGCAAGCTTGGCTCATTATGGGCTTAAGTATCAGAACGATGGGTTAATCTTCTAAGTCTATGTATTTCGTTACATGAGTGTCTGTGTATGCTACGTGTGTCAGTGTGTGGTCTTCTCAGACCTAACATCAGTCATACAGGCCTGGGACAGTGTACATGCGTATGCACTCTCTTGCGTTATGCCCTTGTGCAGATGCTATCCGTCTATAATAGATAGTTATAAACAATCGTTTAATGATGTAAAATCTTCAGTGGCTATATGTGCTTCGGAGATGGACCCGCCCTCCTCTGACATCGGTGTTGGTGGCAGGTGACAGGTTAGGTAAGTTAAGATAAAATCACAGGTTGGTTTTTGGAATTAACTTGTGTGCATATGGCATTATTATCGACGTGATACTGGTCACACAAGGCAATACTGATGCATTCCCGCGTGGACAGTTAGGCTATAATCATGACTGCGCTTTCATTACCGGAAAGTGGTGAACAGAAAGTTACCAAGATCATATTTGGAATAACCACACCATTTCAGGATATGTTAAAATAACAGTCAGTCTTTCCCGTCATCATAGTTATATCATAGTCATAGAAAAACCACTTAATGTGCCGCAGGAACGAAACTTCCTCAAAATATTCAGACATCGGTGGCGGTCGCACTATTAGCCTAATTAGCCAAAATCTGCAGCGGGCTCTGCTCATTACAGGGCACTGGCAGCACCTACACACACACACACACACACACGCACAAACACACACACACACACACACAAACACACACACACATACACACACACACAGCCTCTTATTTACACTCCCACTGCTGCAGCGGGCTGTGCTAATTACAGGGCACCAACAGCACCTATACACACACACACACACACACACACACACACAAACATACACACACACAAACACACACACACAGACACACACACACTGACCTTGACCCAGTCCTTGAGGTCCTGCGCGCGCACACACACACACACACACACACACACACACACACACACACACACACACAGACACATACACACACACACATACACACACACACACACACATACACACACAGACACACACACACACACACACAGACACACACAGACAGACAGACACTGACCTTGACCCAGTCCTTCAGATCCTGCACGCGCGCACACACACACACACACACACACACACACACACATACACACACACACTGACCTTGACCCAGTCCTTCAGGTCCTGTGCGCGCACCCACACACACACACACACACACACACACACACACACACTGACCTTGACCCAGTCCTTCAGGTCCTGTGCGCGCACCCACACCCACACACACACACACACACACACACACACACACACACACACACACACACACACACACTGACCTTGACCCAGTCCTTCAGGTCCTGTGCGCGCACCCACACACACACACACACACACACACACACATACACACACACACTGACCTTGACCCAGTCCTTCAGATCCTGCACGCGCGCACACACACACACACACACACACACACACACACACACACACACACACACATACACACACACACTGACCTTGACCCAGTCCTTCAGGTCCTGTGCGCGCACCCACACACACACACACACACACACACACACACACACACACACACACACACACACACTGACCTTGACCCAGTCCTTCAGGTCCTGTGCGCGCACCCACACACACACACACACACACACACACACACACACACACACACACACACACACACTGACCTTGACCCAGTCCTTCAGGTCCTGTGCGCGCACCCACACACACACACACACA
>CM050203.1:657500-660000 GCA_027475355.1 Coilia nasus
TTTCCTTGCTTTCTCCATATCCATTCTCTCAACAGGAGCACTACTACAGACCTATTTATACTAATTAGCATATTCAATGTGGTACTTGAGGGAGGAGACAAGGCGGAGAGTCGGGCTCGTGCATGTGCGCTGGATTTCACATGTACAAAGAGAATGTGCGTGGAAACCTGCTTACGCACGGATTGATACATCTGAATTTTTTTGTGCGTACGCATCTTTCCAGATTTTTTGCGTACGCACAGATTCAGTAGGAAATCCACGCAAGTGTTAGTACATGAGGCCCCTGGACATGGGAGGAGAACCTCGGAGTGGTTTATTGCCAAAACACATTCAGTAGTAATTAGGAGACCAAGTCAAACACATTCAGTAGTAATTAGGAGACCAAGTCAAACACATTCAGTAGTAATTAGGAGACCAAGTCAAACACATTCAGTAGTAATTAGGAGACCAAGTCAAACACATTCAGTAGTAATTAGGAGACCAAGTCAAACATATTCAATAGTAATTAGGAGACCAAGTCAAACACATTCAGTAGTAATTAGGAGACCAAGTCAAACATATTCAATAGTAATTAGGTTGAGTAATTAGGAGATCATTTGCATCATGAGCTTTGGAATTGACACATGTGGACACCCTCATGCGTCATGAACTTGTGACACTACATACGTGGATGCCCCCTTCATTTCTTAGGGCGCTTTCAGACCTATAGTTCGATTGTTTTGGTCCACACTAGTGAGAAAAATGTTACAATGTAGCACACAGACGTGGGTACAGTTTGCTTTCACATATAGTTCTAAACTAACCAAAACAGCAAATCAGCGAAACCATCGCCACTGGAACCAGACTAAAACGTGCCACTTTCTGTAATAATAATGCACTAAACTGTACTGTTCGATCTAATTTGGTTTGGTTGCTTTCACACCTGAGGAACCGCACCCGAGCAGGGCAGATAAATCAAGCGGTCCGAGACCGATAAAAAGGGGCGGTCTCGGACCGGTTCATTTGGTGCGCACCAAAGTACCGAGATGGCATTCACACCAACGAAAACGAACCGAACTAAGAACTTTTGGTTCGAATGGGACGTTTGGTGCGCACCAAATGTTGTCAGTGTGAAAGCACCCTTAGTCGTCATGAACTTGAGAAACTAGATATGAAAGCCTGCGAAAGTTCTGCCAGGAAGACGACAATGGCTGGCACGGGTGCTGTCTACGACCAATCAGCGGCCGCCACCTGCTTTATAATGACTTGACTTACCTTTTCCGCTGCTTTAGGTGCCGACGTTTCGACGCATCCTCCTCCCTCCCCACCACCACCAGTTTGGTCCCTGTCCGTCCGCCTGGGGGGAAATTCCGGTTTCTGCTAAACGGCAACGGCTGGATCTGCCTGGTCCGACGATGCAAGACCCAGGCTGATGACCGGACCTACGCCAAAGAATATCTACTTCCTAATGTTCAGTTGTTTATTCTGACTATATAAAAAGGCTTTAATTGAAACTCCTTCTCTCTGAGTCTTTCTGGCCGAACTGTGTTTCCCAAACTGTGTGCCACACAAACATCTGTTTTTCTGTCACTATTAAGTATTTGAGTATAATGGTATTTATTACAACCCCCCCCCCCACACACACACACACACAGACACACACACCCACCTCAACAGGCCATTGCAGTAAAAAGGCAAAGCATTGTCTTTAAGGCTCACCCTAACCCTAGTGGAAGAGTTTAATATTACATGCTGTTACATGTAGATACACTAACAAAGGAACCGTAAAATGAAGTACCTTACGTAAGATACCCTTAATCTTAGTCTTAGTGTGTCATGTAGGCTGACAGATGACTTAAATCAGGATATCTCCAGACCAACATCTTAATCAGTGAATCATTTCAAAGAGTCATTATCTTAATTTGTTTCTGTTTAATAAGTGACTCCTCCTCTAAAAGTGTCATTGAACCCTAGTTTAATGGAATCAGAGACTCCAAACGGCAAGAGTCAGGTCTTGAAGACTCGTCAGAAAGAGTCAGGTGCCCTTAAAGACTCATGAGAAAGACTCAGGTCTCCTGAAGAAGTCTGTCGCTGTGGGCTCCATGGCTCGTCTCAGCAGTCACCCCACCCACACTGGCAGATCCACTCCCTCATCACATCACACTCGCTCTCACCCTCCTCATCAAACCGCTGCTTCTCCCATCACAACATTCTCTGTTGCTAGGAACATTGTTGTTTAAAGTTTTTTATCTTTGCTTATACACTAAAATGTAAAGTTTCCCACTGTTAATGAAACCTAACACTCAAATAACAAAACATCGGCTCAGATTGGCACCACCCTAAACACATTTTCAGCTTCACACTTTTTCCAAAACACTATTTGCAAAACATTAAACACACTTATATGCCTTACACATGTTATTATATTGTAATGTCACATTCTTTCAATTTCTAAACACTAGCTATCAATTGACCACAACTTTGAGGCCAACTGGTTAAACACAATCGTCAGGTGCCAGAA
>CM050203.1:677500-687500 GCA_027475355.1 Coilia nasus
CAGGTGTAGGGTCATATAGGACTCGTACAGGTGTATGGTCGTATAGGGTCATATAGGACTCGTACAGGTGTATGGTCGTATAGGGTCATATAGGACTCGTACAGGTGTAGGGTCGTATAGGGCTCGTACAGGTGTAGGGTCGTATAGGGTAATATAGGACTCGTACAGGTGTATGGTCGTATAGGGTCATATAGGGGTCGTACAGTTGTAGGGTCGTATAGGGTCATATAGGGGTCGTACAGTTGTAGGGTCATATTGGGTCATTTAGGCATCGTCGTACAAGTGTAGGGGTCGTGTTAGGTCATACAGGGGTCGTACAGGTGTAGGGTCGTATTGGGTCATATAGGCATCGTACAGGTGTAGGTGAGGTCATATAGGTGTCGTACAGGTGTACGTGTACAGCCGTATAGTGTAGGGGGGGTCGTATAGGGGTCATATTAGGGTCGTATGGGGTCATATAGGTGTTGTACAGGTGTAGGGGTCGTATAGTGTAGGGGTCGTATAGGTTTAGGGGTCATATAGTGTAGGGGTCGTATAGTGTAGGGGTTGTATAGTGTAGGGGTCGTATAGGTTTAGGGGTCGTATAGTGTAGGGGTTGTATAGGTTTAGGGGTCGTATAGTGTAGGGGTCGTATAGGTATAGGGGTTGTATAGGTTTCGGGGTCGTATAGGGGTCGTATAGGTTTAGGGGTCGTATGTGTTAAGATTGATTTGAAAAGCTCATATATTTGACAGCAAATGTTTGGCACTTGTTAGCGCCTCTTCCTAAAAACATGTGCAATTATGAACTACGGTTAGGGTTCTAAAATGGGCCATTTTGAGCTACGGTTAGGGTTTGGGTTCTAAAATGTCTAATTTTGAGCTGGGGTTAGGGTTAGGGTTCTAAAATGGGCCATTTTGAGCTATGGTTAGGGTTTGGGTTTTAAAATGTGTAATTTTGAGCTGTGGTTAGGGTTAGGGTTCTAAAATGGCCATTTTGAGCAGACTGCTTCTGTTTCCATGTGTGTTTACTGATGTAAACATGTGGAATTTGAGCTAGGCTTAGGGGTAGGGTCAGGGTGAGGGGGAGAATTTGAGCTGACTGCAGAATCTGAAATAGACCCCAATACACGCACATACACACACACAGCAGGCAAAATAAACTCTCTCTCTCTCACACACACGTAAACTAAAGAAACACACACTTTAGTTTGACACAGTCTCCCGCATTAAGTATATTTCTCCCCTACTCCCTCACCGTCTTCCTGCAGGTATGACACACACACATGCCCACACACACGTACACTTACACACACACACATGCCAACACACACGTACACCTACACCCACACATGCCCACACACAAGTACATCTACACACACACACATGCCACAACGCACACTCTCACACACACAAACACACATGCCCACACACACATACACCTACACACACACACATGCCCACAAACACAGCCCACACACACACACACATGCCCCCCCACACACACTTACACCAACACACACAAACACATGCCCACACACGCCCCCACACACACACACTCACACCTACACACACACTTATGGGATGTAGGAGAGCATGACGAGGATGAGGAAGATGTAGTAGTCGAAGGAGACGTACACACACACACACACACACACACACACACACACACACACACACACACAGACACACAGCGGACTTATGGGATGAAGGAGAGCATGACAAGAATGAGGAAGATGTAGTAGTCGAAGGAGACGTTGTACACACACACACACATACACACACACACACATTCACATGCCCCCAACACACATAAACACACACCCAGACCACCCCCCCACCCCCCACCACACACACACATTCATATTCATACTTCATTCAGTGTGTGTGTGTGTGTGTGTAACAGGATCAGTGTTGGAGGCTGGCTCTATATTTGGTGCTCTCCTGAGTAGGAGCTGTGTCTTCAGGCTGTTATGAAAGAGCGCTAATTTTAGCCGCTAGTCCTCTCAGACTGGGGAGAGGAGCACATAGCCACTACTGGCTACGGGACTCCCCCACTCTACTGCTCTTCCTCTCCCTGTCACACACACACACACACACTTCCACTCTTTATGTCTCTTTCTCTCTCCCTCTCACACACACCACACAGGCACGCTAACATGCACACGCATACACATACACACACACGCATACACATACACATACACACACGCATACACATACACATACACACACACATACACACACACATACACATACACATACACATACACACACACGCATACACATACACATACACATACACACACGCATACACATACACATACACACACGCATACACATACACATACACATACACACACACATACACATACAGTGTCTTTCTGTCTCTCTCTCTCACACACACATACACATACACATAGTGTCTTTCTGTCTCCCTCTCTCTCTCACACACACATACACATACACATACAGTGTCTTTCTGTCTCCCTCTCTCTCTCTCACACACACATACACATACACATACACATACAGTGTCTTTCTGTCTCCCTCTCTCTCTCTCTCACACACGCATACACATACACATACAGTGTCTTTCTGTCTCCCTCTCTCTCTCTCACACACACATACACATACACATACAGTGTCTTTCTGTCTCCCTCTCTCTCTCTCTCACACACACATACACATACACATACAGTGTCTTTCTGTCTCCCTCTCTCTCTCTCTCACACACGCATACACATACACATACACATACAGTGTCTTTCTGTCTCCCTCTCTCTCTCTCACACACACATACACATACACATACACATACAGTGTCTTTCTGTCTCCCTCTCTCTCTCTCTCACACACGCATACACATACACATACAGTGTCTTTCTGTCTCCCTCTCTCTCTCACACACACGCATACACATACACATACAGTGTCTTTCTGTCTCCCTCTCTCTCTCTCACACACACATACGCACACTTACAGAGATGTGTACATGTAGTAATTCACACAAAGATATGTACACACACACAGATATGTACATGTCGACATTCCCACACAGATATGTACACCCACACACACTCACCTCTACAGACACCGGCTTGGTATAACATTGGTTTAGCTTTTCAACTATTCTGAACACCTGGAACACATTTTAGAGGCACACACTAGCTTTACAGACACACACCAACCAAAGTTTACATTAGCTTTACAGATAAACACTAGCTAAAGATAACAATAGCTTTACAGACAAACAATAGCCAAAGCTAATGCTAGCTTTACACACCAACTAAAGTTTACATTAGCTTTACAGACATTACATTACATTACATTACATTACACTTAGCAGAAGCTTTTATCCAAAGCGACTTACAAAAAGAGGACATAATAAGCTAACAGATGTGTAGAGGAACAGACTACTCACATACACACAAGGAGATACATATGACTTAGCTAAGTTTTCCAGGTCAGGGACACTTCAAACATACACACCTCATACCAGCACGAGACACCTATGTAAAGAGATGGTTAGTAGAGATTAGTTTTGTTAGAAAGGGAAGCCTCGGAAAAGAAGGGTTTTCACAAGCTTTTTGAAGGTCGAGAGGGATGTTGCTGCTGTTGTAGGGGCTGGGAGTTTGTTCCACCATTGAGTGACAACGACAGAGAAAAGTTTGGACTGACCGTGCTTTGTGTCAGGAGACGTACAGCCAGACAGTTCACATTAGAGGATCGCAGCGCTCTGGACGGGATGTAAGCCTTTAGTATGACGTTGAGATAGACAGGGGCAGATCCGAAAGTGACTTTGTAGGCTAGAGTCAAAGCTTTGTGTTAAAATTCTGGCAGCCACCGGGAGCCAATGCAGGTTGATGAACAGCGGAGTGACATGCGTCCTTTTGGGTTGATTGAAAACCAGTCATGCTGCTGCATTCTGGACCATTTGCAATGGTCAAGCAGGAAGACCAACCAGGAGGTTGCTAACGCTATGTTTACAGACAAACACTAGCTAAAGCTAACGCTTTTTTGCAGACACACATGAGCTAAAACTAATGCTAGCTTTACAGACAAACACTACCTAAAGCTAAAAAAAGATGACTATGAGTGTACATATCTGTGTGTGAGTTTCTACTCAAACATGTGTGTGTGTGTGTCTTAATGATTTATACTAATTTTAAATATATCCTTTTAAGCACTGAAGGTTATTTTATCTTTTCAGATGATTCTGATGACTCATTTGTACTTATTTTATGTGGTTTTATGCTTTTATGTTTTTTATTTACCACATACGCACTTACTTTACTATTATGCTTTTACACTTATTTTATCTTTTGTTCTTTTATATTGTCCTTTGCTTTTTTTTGTTAAGCACATTGAACTGCCGTTGTGTATGAAATGCGCTATACTAATAAACTTGCCTTGCCTTGCCTTGCCTTGTGTGTGTGTGTGTGTTTTCCGCTGCAGAATGGTCAGTGTGTGTGCTCGTGAATCCTTTTGGTCTTGCTTCTCCATCTCTGTTGGTAAGTTGCTGCATTTGTGACTGTAGAAGTTCATTTCTGTTTGATTAAAGTTCGGAGGATGAGTAAAGGTGAGGGAAAGCCCCAGTGCTCCACTATCTCCAGCACGCTTCAACGGCTCTGATATGGTCGGGCTACGTCGATATGGTTGGGTTATGTCGATATGGTGGGGCTACATCGATATGGTGGGGCTACGATGTGAGTTAACCCTGGTTCTCTGAGTGAGGAGACCATCTCTCCACTCATCAGGCCGCTCAGAGATCCATTCCCATCAAACTACCAGTGATTACACGCCCACACAGGTGTTTCATAGGTCCAGGTGTGGGAGTGACCGGGCGAGCCGGTGTGTCCTAAAGCCTATCCACAGTCCTTAGCTGGGGGCGTCATGCCCGCGCACATACTGTATGGAATACGTAACAGAGTGGCGAGATGGTCTCGAGATGTTAGAAAACTGCAGATCTGATTTTGCTCTCCGAGAAGTTAAGAGCTACAGTGATCTCAGCCATAAGGGGTATTTTTGGGGGGGGGGGCCCGATAATTGGATCTTTTCATGGGCTGAGCCTTCTCTCTGGCCAGGCCTGACGTCAGGTAATAACTCCAGTGATCTCATGTCACACTCTAAAGCCTTGGACACACTCCCTCACTCCCTGTGAATGCATTTGAAGTATGACCCTCAGATCCACACTAATTATGTTCCCTAGAGAGGCCTGTACATGCCTTAACTGCCCCAATGTTTATCTCTTGATCAGAGAGACCCCCACACCCCCCCACCACACACACACACACCACCCCAAGCAGCTCTGCGTTTGCCTGTGCCTCCAGGAACGAGCCCTGTGTGCTCTTAACTTCCCTCTCAGACACCTGACATGTTGCCTATTTTTAGCGAGACAAAATAAGATGCGCCATTATTGAGGCCGAGGAAGCCTCTTGATGTCTGTTGACTGTTGCATGCATGCGGTTGCCTTCTGTTACTAACAGGGCATCGTTCAGAGAAGCTAAAGTCCGTGATCTCGGTACAGGCCAGGGTTTCACACTGGTGCTGTGAGTTCTAGTTCTTTCAGCCACGCAGTCGTTTCACGAGCATTGCTCGCGCGAGAGGGGGGTTCGTGACCCCTGCCCCAGCTGTCAGCTGCGCTCGCGCAGCCGTCTCTGACTTTCCCACTCTGCCCCCGGTAGCATGGCGTCAGGCGAGGAGGACGGCTTGGTTGAGGAGAAGGAAAACAACAACAAGAAGAGAACGAAAAGTGCCCTCGCGACAGCATGGCTGACATTTTACAACATCGCCATGACAGCCGGGTAGGTGAATAAAGTCGTGATCTCCTCCAACTTCACCGACACTCCCTGATTCTCTTCTGCTCCTTCACGCTCACCACATGCCGGCGAGTGTTGCTGTTTATAGGTCCGGGATTCTGAGCGCTCTTGCTGTAAACTCTACTCCTGCTGCGACATGGCTACTTTGCTCGTGGACTTTAGAGAGACCGCACAGATTAGCCTTGTGTACCCCGCGTGAGTGTTTCGTGAGGGAATAACGTGGTACTGTGAGGAAATTAAAGCGATTTCCATGCAGCCATGGCACGCGCTTGGTCTTTCCAAATAGGGTTGAACACCCGGGGGCGCGTCACGCCCGCTGCTCAGACAGTTGCGGGATAAGTATAGCCGGCGCGCTGTTACTGGAGCCGCGCGGAAGAAGGGGAATAATGCTCAACTGGCAGATTTTACCGACACCCCTAGCACCCGTAGCACCTATCCCTTCTCTTTTGACAGACCCCCTCTTAGCAGGCTAGTTCAGTAGTGCACTACTGTCTGGTTGTTTCAAAATAGCATAGAATATATATATTGTGTTGCCTTTTTGAAATAAGAAAGGGCCATTTAATCAGTGACTCAGACATTTGGGCAACCCATCTCTTCATTCCAATGCGTCGCTCAGGATTTCTGGTTTAAACTGTGTCCCTCCTACACACCTAACTAATGTCATGAAAATGGTCTTTATCTGTGGCGAGATATCAAGATCAGACTACCGGGGACAAATGAGGAATCCGCTCGGGTGGGCGGCCTCCGACACCTGCCGCCGGTGCGCCACCTTTAATACCGCTGGGTGTTGCCTTAACACAAAATGAGCTATTTGCAACACAGAAGAAGTTATTTGTAAATCCACTCTGTGTGTGTTGTGCATATATCTCAGCAAAGTCACTGAAGATGTTCCCCATCATACTGTTACACATGGGGGGTGTATGTGCGTTGCATGAGTGTGTGTGTGTGTGTTGGGGGGGGGGGGGTACCATGCTCAGGGGACCTCAGTGTGTGTGTACACTGCCAAGTTACTGTCCCCACACATGGGCACGCTGCTCCGTGGCTACTGTTGTCATGGCAGCCCCATGCTCACCTGTGCTCTCATGACAAAGATGAGCTGACAGGCACCATGGAGCTTCAGAACGCTGTACAGTAATTACCTTGTGTAGTTGTGTTATCTTGTGTAGTTGACTTGTGTTATCTTGCGTAGCTGTGTTACCTTGTGTAGTTGCCTTCCATTACCTTGTGTAGTTGACTTGTGTTATCTTGTGTTGTTGTGTTATGTTGTGTAGTTGTGTTATCTTCTGTACTCGTGTTATCTTGTGTAGTTGACTTGTGATGTGTTGTGTAGTTGACTTGTGATGTGTTGTGTAGTTGACTTGTGATGTGTTGGCCCTGTAAAGCACCTGAGCGCTCTGTGCCTCTGTGTAGCGACCCTCGCTAAAGTACACACCTGCAACCAATAACAGCACAAGATGTAGGTCACATGACCTGTTGATTGATGATTTTACAGTAAACACTATACAGGAGTAATAGACTGATAATCATACAAACAGGTGTGTTATAATCATCCAGGTGTGTTAGACTCAGTCACAGGTTTATCAGAAGCAGGTGTGTTAGAATCATACAGGTGCGTTAGACTCAGTCACAGGTGGATTAGACACAGGTGTGTTATAATCATCCAGGTGTGTTAGACTCAGTCACAGGTTTATCAGAAGCAGGTTTGTTAGAATCATACAGGTGCGTTACACTCAGTCACAGGTGGATTAAACACAGGTGTGTTATAATCATACAGGTGTATTAGACACAGGTGCGTTAGAGTCACACAGGTGCGTTAGACTCAGTCACAGGTGGATTAGACACAGGTGTGTTATAATCATCCAGGGGCATTAGACTCAGTCACAGGTGTATCAGAAGCAGGTTCGTTAGAATCATACAGGTGCGTTAGACTCAATCAGAGGTGGATTAGACACAGGTGTGTTATAATCATACAGGTGCGTTAGACTCAGTCACAGGTGGATTAGACACAGGTGTGTTATAATTATACAGGTGTATCAGAAGCAGGTGTGTTACAATCATACAGGTGTGTTAGACTCAATCACAGGTGGATTAGACACAGGTGTATTATAATCATACAGGTGTATTAGACACAGGTGCGTTCGAGTCACACAGGTGCGTTAGACTCAGTCACAGGTGTATTAGACACAGGTGTGTTATAATCATCCAGGTGTGTTAGACTCAGTCACAGGTTTATCAGAAGCAGGTGCATTAGAGTCACACAGGTGCGTTAGACTCAATCACAGGTGGATTAGACACAGGTGTGTTATAATCATACAGGTGCGTTAGACTCAGTCACAGGTGTATTAGACACAGGTGTGTTATAATCATCCAGGTGTGTTAGACTCAGTCACAGGTTTATCAGAAGCAGGTGCATTAGAGTCACACAGGTGCGTTAGACTCAATCACAGGTGGATTAGACACAGGTGTGTTAGAATCATCCAGGTGTGTTAGACTCAGTCACAGTTGTATCAGAAGCAGGTGCGTTGCGTATGTGATGCGCATGTTTTGTAAATCTCACATGAGCTCTGTCATAAGATGATGTCATAAGATGAGGTCATGAGATGATGGGCGTGCTTCGCTTGGTCAAAACAAATGCATTCTGGGATGAAAGTGTTGCAAATTGTGTCACTTTCCCGACAGATGTGGGGATGTCACCAAAAAGCATCCATGTCACATGACCTGAAAACTGGTGGGAGCAAGACGCTTACAGGCAAATCTTACAGACCCCTGTGTGAGAGGGGCATATGTGTGAATATGGGCTGTACTATGTGTGTGTGGCTATGTGTGTGTGTGTGTGTGTGTGTGTGTGTGAGAGGGGCATATGTGTGAATATGGGCTGTACTATGTGTGTGTGGCTATGTGTGTGTGTGTGTGTGTGTGTGTGTGAAGAGGGGCATATGTGTGAATATGGGCTGTACTGTGTGTGCGTGTGTGTGTGTGTGTGTGAAGATGCACATATGTGTGAATATGGGCTGTACTATGTGTGTGTGGGTATGTGTGTGTGTGTGTGTGTTACAGTTTTTCTCAAATGCTAAAACACAATTTCCGAAACCATGCACGATTTTCTCCAAACTGTAAACACAAACTCCAGTTGTCCAAAACCATTTCCCAAAACTTCGGATTCTTGTTGCAAAAGCAAACTATTGCCTCAAAACTGTTTTATGTGTGCTCAAAACCAAACTCCATTCTCAAATCAGAAACAACACAGTCAAATGAAATCACAAATGAAGCAGTTAGTAAACACTACACAAAAAAATGGAAAGCACAACTCTCAGATGTATACATGTCATTTTGTATGGCACTAAACGTGCATTTTCAACTGAAAAAAGCAAAACTACTGATGTATATGTACTGTACATAGACTAAAAAACATAAAGTGGAAGAATTACATGTTACAGTTTGTCTCAGTTGTTTACACACAAATCATTGTGCTTGGGACACAATGACCACAACATGGAACTCATGCACTAACCACCTGATCCAATTCTGCTGAACTACAAGCGCAATTGCTGCTTTACACTCAAATTGCAGTTCTAAAACACAATTTTTTTCAAAACACTACTTACAATTCTCTGCATTTGGCGCAATTTTCATGAAGAAAATCTCTTGTTTTCACAAGGAACACACTGTCATTCAAAATTCTAAAGTCAATTGCCCTCCTATGTACACTGACTCACATCATGAATCATATGGGCAAACACCTGTCTCACAGTTTTACAATTAGCAATCAGAGCTATGGAAGATGCATGTGGAGATATAGCAACTGATGCTTTTCATGGATGGATTTGCCATGCTAGACACAATTTCACCCACTACTTGCCAGAAAACATTGGATGTGATGCTGTGGCCAGACCAAAACAATTGAGAGGTTCTTTTGGTTCTTATAAATATCTATTCATATGATGGTTTGTGTGTGTCATTTGACAACAAAATAGCATTTTGAGAATACATAACATTGTTATTGAAGGACTTTGCCTATTGTGTGTGTGTGTTGTTGTATTTTGTGTATAGAGTTCTGAGAGTATGAGGCATGCTCTCAGAAAATGTGTGTAAACAATTGAGAAAATTGTACATTATAGCGATACAGCACAAACTAAATGTGCTGTATACAGTGCTGCAAACAAGAGATCACTGGGCTTCATTTGGGCTGGGTGAGGCTGC
>CM050203.1:692500-705000 GCA_027475355.1 Coilia nasus
GCAAACACACACACAGAAAACACAATGACACACAGACAGGTCAGACTGGAAAACACACACACATACTGATGCATGCACACACACACACACACACACAAACACAGACACACACGTGTCTAAGGTGTGTGTGTTGTTGTCCTGTAGGAATGGTGCGGACGTCGGTCATCGTGACAGGGGTGCAGGTGTGCTCGCGCTTATTCATGGTCTGGTTCGTCACCAGCAGCATACGACAGGTGTGTGTGTGTGTGTGTGTTATTCATGGTCTGGTTCATCACCAGCAGCATACGACAGGTGTGTGTGTGTGTGTGTGTGTGTGTGTGTGTTATTCATGGTCTGGTTCGTCTCCAGCAGCATACGACAGGTGTGTGTGTGTGTGTGTGTGTGTGTGTGTGTGTGTGTGTGTGTGTGTGTGTTATTCATGGTCTGGTTCATCACCAGCAGCATACGACAGGTGTGTGTGTGTGTGTGTGTGTGTGTGTGTTATTCATGGTCTGGTTCGTCACCAGCAGCATACGACAGGTTGTGTGTGTGTGTGTGTGTGTGTGTGTGTTATTCATGGTCTGGTTCATCACCAGCAGCATACGACAGGTGTGTGTGTGTGTGTGTGTGTGTGTGTGTGTGTGTGTGTGTGTGTTATTCATGGTCTGGTTCATCACCAGCAGCATACGACAGGTGTGTGTGTGTGTGTGTGTGTGTGTGTGTGTGGTCTGGTTCATCACCAGCAGCATACGACAGGTGTGTGTGTGTGTGTGTGTGTGTGTGTGTGTGTGTTATTCATGGTCTGGTTCGTCACCAGCAGCATACGACAGGTGTGTGTGTGTGTGTGTGTGTGTGTTTTCAGATCTTTCTCTTTTTGTTCTGCTTGTGTGCTTTTCTGCACTCTGCCACCTCCCAGCTGCTGGGAAATTCACCTCGTTTGTTTTTATGTGCAAATAATTTGTTTAACTGTAGTGTAGTGTGTATCTGTAGTGTAGTGTGTGTCTGTAGTGTAGTGTGTATCTGTAGTGTAGTGTGTATCTGTAGTGTGTATCTGTAGTGTGTATCTGTAGTGTGTATCAGTAGTGTAGTGTGTAGTGTAGTGTGTATCTGTAGTGTAGTGTGTATCTGTAGTGTAGTGTGTGTCTGTAGTGTAGTGTGTATCTGTAGTGTGTATCTTCAGTGTAGTGTGTATCTGTAGTGTGTGTCTGTAGTGTGTGTCTGTAGTGTGTATCTGTAGTGTGTATCTGTAGTGTAGTGTGTATCTGTAGTGTAGTGTGTGTCTGTAGTGTAGTGTGTATCTGTAGTGTGTATCTGTAGTGTGTATCTGTAGTGTAGTGTGTAGTGTGTGTCTGTAGTGTAGTGTGTATCTGTAGTGTAGTGTGTATCTGTAGTGTAGTGTGTATCTGTAGTGTGTGTCTGTAGTGTGTGTCTGTAGTGTAGTGTGTATCTGTAGTGTAGTGTGTGTCTGTAGTGTAGTGTGTATCTGTAGTGTGTATCTGTAGTGTAGTGTGTGTCTGTAGTGTGTGTCTGTAGTGTAGTGTGTATCTGTAGTGTAGTGTGTATCTGTAGTGTGTATCTGTAGTGTAGTGTGTGTCTGTAGTGTGTATCTGTAGTGTGTATCTGTAGTGTAGTGTGTGTCTGTAGTGTGTATCTGTAGTGTGTATCTGTAGTGTAGTGTGTATCTGTAGTGTAGTGTGTATCTGTAGTGTGTGTCTGTAGTGTAGTGTGTATCTGTAGTGTAGTGTGTGTCTGTAGTGTGTATCTGTAGTGTGTATCTGTAGTGTAGTGTGTGTCTGTAGTGTAGTGTGTATCTGTAGTGTGTGTCTGTAGTGTGTATCTGTAGTGTGTATCTGTAGTGTAGTGTGTATCTGTAGTGTAGTGTGTCTGTAGTGTAGTGCGTATATGTGGTGTTTACCTGTGTTTATCTTCAGTGTACCTGTAGTGTTCACCTGTAGTGTTTACCTGTAGTGTTTACCTGTAGTGTTTACCTGTAGTGTGTCTCTATGTGGTGTACCTGTAGTGTTCACCTGTAGTGTGTCTGTATGTGGTGTACCCGTCTGCCATCTGATCCTTGCTCCAGTGTTGTGTGTGATCTGAGCACGAGTGTCTAACTGTGTGTGTGTGTGTGTGTGTGTGTGTGTGTGTGCAGGTTCAGAATGCAGAGAGTGTTCTGCTGTTCCTGGTGGTGTGGACCCTGACGGAGATCACACGGTACTCATACTACACCTTCAACCTGCTCAACCATCTCCCCTACTTCATCAAATGGGCCAGGTACACACACACACACACACACATTATAAACACACACACATATTAGACACACACACACACATTACACACACACATATACACACACACATTACACACACACACACACAAATCAAATGGGCCAGGTACACACACACACACACACATTATAAACACACACACATATTAGACACACACACACACATTACACACACACATATACACACACACATTACACACACACACACACAAAACAAATGGGCCAGGTACACACACAAACACACACACACACATTATAAACACACACACATATTAGACACACACACACACATTACACACACACATATACACACACACACACACATTACACACACACACACACAAATCAAATTGGGCAGGTACACACACACACACTTCCTCTCTTTGTGTGTGTGTGTGTGTGTAGGTATTACCTGTTCATCGTGCTGTACCCGCTGTGTGTGTGTGTGTGTGTGTGTGTGTGTGTGTGTGTGTGTAGGTATAACCTGTTCATTGTGCTGTACCCGCTGGGTGTGTGTATGTGTGTGTGTGTGTGTGTGTGTGTGTGTGTGTGTGTGTAGGTATAACCTGTTCATTGTGCTGTACCCGCTGGGTGTGTGTGTGTGTGTGTGTGTGTGTGTGTGTGTGTGTGTGTAGGTATAACCTGTTCATTGTGCTGTACCCGCTGGGTGTGTGTATGTGTGTGTGTGTGTGCGACCGAGAAAAGCTTTGTCTTAGGAGAGGGTACGGCCAGGCGGTTCGTGTTAGAGGATCGCAGCGCTCTGGACGGGATGTAAGCATTTAGTATGATGCTGAGATAGGTGGGGGAGTGGGTGGTAATTCCGGGAGGGAAACCATGAAGCGGATGAAGAAGTGGTCTGATGTATGTAATGGTGTGACCATCACGTCATCAGCCTTGCAGTTTTTAGTCAGAATTAAGTCCAGTTGATTACCAGTTTTGTGAGTCGGGGGGCTGCTAACCAGCTGTAGGTGGAGTGAGTTGATGAGGGATAAGAAGTCTGAGCACATACCTTGTCAAGGCGGATGTTGAAATCACCGAGGACTAGTAGCGGGCAGTCGAGATCCCGCTGGGTGTGTGTATGTGTGTGTGTGTGTGTGTGTGTGTGTGTGTAGGTATAACCTGTTCATTGTGCTGTACCCGCTGGGTGTGTGTGTGTGTGTGTGTGTGTGTGTGTGTGTGTGTGTGTGTAGGTATAACCTGTTCATTGTGCTGTACCCGCTGTGTGTGTGTGTGTGTGTGTGTGTGTAGGTATAACCTGTTCATCGTGCTGTACCCGCTGGGTGTGTGTATGTGTGTGTGTGTGTGTGTGTGTGTGTGTGTGTGTGTGTGTAGGTATAACCTGTTCATCGTGTTGTACCCGCTGGGTGTGTGTGTGTGTGTGTGTGTGTGTGTGTAGGTATAACCTGTTCATCGTGTTGTACCCACTGGGTGTGTGTGTGTGTGTGTGTGTGTGTGTGTGTGTAGGTATAACCTGTTCATCGTGCTGTACCCGCTGGGTGTGTGTGTGTGTGTGTGTGTGTGTGTGTGTGTGTGTGTGTGTAGGTATAACCTGTTCATCGTGCTGTACCCGCTGTGTGTGTGTGTGTGTGTGTGTGTGTGTGTGTGTGTGTGTGTGTGTGTGTGTGTGTGTGTGTGTGTAGGTATAACCTGTTCATCGTGCTGTACCCGCTGGGTGTGTGTGTGTGTGTGTGTGTGTGTGTGTGTGTGTGTAGGTATAACCTGTTCATCGTGCTGTACCCGCTGGGTGTGTGTGTGTGTGTGTGTGTGTGTGTGTGTGTGTGTAGGTATAACCTGTTCATCGTGCTGTACCCGCTGGGTGTGTGTGTGTGTGTGTGTGTGTGTGTGTAGGTATAACCTGTTCATCGTGCTGTACCCGCTGGGTGTGTGTGTGTGTGTGTGTGTGTGTGTGTGTAGGTATAACCTGTTCATCGTGCTGTACCCGCTGGGTGTGGTGGGGGAGCTGATGACGATCTACGGTGCGCTGCCGTTCGTGCGAAAGTCGGGCATGTTCTCCATGCGGCTCCCCAACAAGTACAACGTCTCCTTCGACTACTACATCTTCCTCATCCTCGTCATGCTCTCCTACATCCCCTGTAAGTCTCCTGTGTGTGTGTGTGTGTGTGTGTGTGTGTGTGTGTGTTTGTGTGTGTGTGTGTGTGTACAACGTCTCCTTCGACTACTACATCTTCCTCATCCTCGTCATGCTCTCCTACATCCCCTGTAAGTCCCCTGTGTGTGTGTGTGTGTGTGTGTGTGTGTGTGTGTGTGTGTGATTAGCTGTGAAGGGTGTCTCCTCTCTGATTGGCTGTGAAGGGTGTCTCCTCTCTCTGATTGGCTGTGAAGGGTGTGTCCTCTCTCTGATTGGCTGTTAAGGTTGTCTGTCTCTGTTCCAGTGTTCCCACAGCTGTTCCTGCACATGCTGCGCCAGCGGAGGCGAGTTCTTCACGGAGAAGTCATCGTGGAGAAAGACGACTAACGACCTTCGACCTACGACCTCCACAACCCACACGCCCGACCTAGGCCCTCCTGACCTACGTCCTCCTGACCTACGACCTCCACAACACACCCAGACGTCTGACTTACGACCTCCTGACCTGCAACCTCCTTAACCCAGAGATGCTGACCTATGACCTCAACAACACACCCACTCTCCAAACCTACGACCTCCACTACAAGAAAAGCCCAACCTATGACCTACGACCCCCACAACTCACTCATATGCCTGACCTACGACCTTCACAACAAAAGATGTCCGACCTACGACCTACGACCCCCACTACCCAGTCATACACCCAACCTACGACCTTCACAACACACCCAAAGACAAACCTACAACCTCCTCAACACACACACACTCCACCCAGCGCCATCTGGCCACACCCCTTACATGACTGACACATACTGGCCACACCCCTCTACAGACTGGCCATCCACATGATGGACTTGACTGGCTGAGGAAGGATGCTCCGTCCCCCTCACAACTACAGACCACACCCACCCACAGGCCTTCTGTCCAGTCAGCTCCACACATTGTCTAGCCACTCCCCACCCTTCTCACCACCCCACCAGGAAGCAGACTCTTATCAACAAGCCAACAAGCTGGACATTCCCCAATCAGATTCCATGCCAGCTAGACCTTTCCTCCAATCAAAGCCTTTGTCCAGTTGAGTGGGTGGGACGAGGGTTATCCTTGGGATGCCCTGGAGAGGGTGGGCCTTTGAGGATTCCACTCTCAGCAGGTTCCTATCATCTCATAGAGCAGCAGAGTCCCAGCATGCAACAGGAGCAGCTGTGCAGGGGCGGGACTCTCCTCAGCTATTGTGCGGACAGTGTGTCGTGTGTGAGGCCATGTGTCGACACCAATTTAGTTTAGCGTTTAGCGTGGATAGAAGTGTTAAGTAAAGATCTGAAACGCAAGGGATGACTCATGGTTCTTGGCAAGGGGTGTGTGTGTGTGTGTGTGTGTGTGTATGTGTGACTGAACATGGGCCGAGTGTTTGTGGTGGAATACACATTAGAACCCATTGTCTGTCACACACACACACACACAGACACACAGGTGTGAGAGGTGCTGTGAAGAGTTGTGCTTGGGTGTGTTGTTAGTGGGTTGTGTTGGGTTGGTTGTCATGACGGCAGGTTGAGACAAACACTCGCTCCATGTTTACGTCTGACTCAACTGTCAAATGTTTTTATTTATTGGCTGAAGTTGGGGGTTGGCTGCGACAAGAGGTGCTGGGCTGGGATTGGCTGCCAACAGAGAAGTACAGGCACGGGATCGGGCTGCCCCAAGTCCCGCCCCTCCCAATCTTCAGCCGCTCACTGTTGATTATTTATTCGTCAATGTAACAGGAACGCATGTTGCCAAGTGTGTGTGTGTGTGTGTGTGTGTTTACGTGTGTTCCCTCTTTAAGGTGCTACTGTGAGATCATTGCAAGTCTTGTGTACCGCTTAGCAGAAAGGAGGCGGGGCTTAAAGGAAAGCAGGAAGCAAAAATGGAATGATGGCAATAAAAATGTGAAGACACAAGAGCAGCGTGTCCATGTGTGACTCTATGACTGCTGTCCCCTGGGTCTGTGTGTGTGTGTGTGTTCAATGTGTGACTACGCTGTCTCCTGGGTCTGTGTGTGTGTGTCCGTGTGTGTGTGTGGCACGTGATGAGTGCCCTTTCACACGTGTGTGTGTGTGTGTGTGTGTGTGTCACGTGATGAGTGCCCTTTCATGTGTGTATTCATCAGGAGGAGCATGCAGGTCAGATGACGCTCAGAGAGACAGAGAGGACATCAGACATCGCAGCGCTCTCACTCCTGCTTAGCACTCACACCTGCTCACATCACATGGCTCTCACACCTGCATCACAGCATCACATCACAGGGCTCTCACACCTGCTCACATCACAGGGCTCTCACACCTTCATCACAGCATCACATCATAGGGCTCTCACACCTGCTCACATCACAGGGCTCTCACACCTTCATCACAGCATCACATCATAGGGCTCTCACACCTGCTCACATCACATCATCACATCACAGGGCTCTCACACCTTCATCACATCACAGGGCTCTCACACCTTCATCACAGCATCACATCATAGGGCTCTCACACCTTCAGCACATCATAGGGCTCTCACACCTGCTTAACACCACTTCAGCACATCACAGCATCACAACATCACTTAATCACAACATCACAGCATCGCATCATGACTTTTAAAGATCTTTCAAGGTCCAATTGTGTAAGACTACATGGCGGAGACACTTCAGACATTTCTAGATGAAAGGCCAACGTGAAAGAGTTCCATATCACATGAACATCTATGTGTTGACACATTAGCAGCATAAGATACATTCAGGAAACTAAGGTATGGCCTCTAGTTTTTCAGAGTAAAGAACAGTCTACAATCTCAAAATATCAATCTAAATAAACCTCATCGAGAGTAACTGAGTAAGACGCCCTGAACGTAACTTGGCCCTTTTTCTGCCCCCAATTATGTGGCTGTACTCAGCCTAGACAGCGAGCTAAACACACTGATCCAGGAGTCTGAAGAAGCTTTCAGCATTTATTTGAATCATATTGTGAAACTGAAAAAATACAAACAATAATATGTAACATTACAATGTACAGTATTTTCATTTTACACATTCAAATCATTCTAATCATCTGCCGAATTAATCAACGCTACGAATATGTTGCTAATAAAGTTAAACGAACGTAACCCGTTTGTTTACATGTAGAGCTAGCGCTACGTTTCTCTGGATTGCTTGCTAGCACAACATTTTTTAACCACTTACATTTTCACTCAAATAAAAACATAAGTTTATAAACAGATCTTACACAATGAGCATGTGAGTATATGAGTCTAAAGATACACTAGTAGTATTATGTCAAACTTTGTTAAAGGATAAACTTATAGATTGTCCTGTATCAAGCGCAGGGAGCAACCATAGACAGTAGAAGAGAATGGACTGAGGGATGGCGTCGTTTTCAATGGGAGCCGTTGAAGCACGATTTTGAGATTTTTAATTGGTCACAATGCAACTGCGCAAGCGCGAGGTGACGTACGGTCACGTCGGCCAGCGAACCCAAATACTATAAATTGAGTGGTAGATGCTCAATCACAAATCATACAGCGTACGATAATTTTCTTAATAAGTATTCTTCTACCGTTATAGCTGCAATCACTTAGTGGAATGGGGGGCTAATATTGTATGTGGGGACTTGATTCTTCGTCAACTAACTTTGGTTCCAGGCAGTCTTGCAAGCCAGCATGTCAAGGGAGCTAGCTAGTTAGCATGTAAACTACAAGCTATAGCGTGTAACTTAGCTTAGCAGTCTTTCTCAATTCACTTGCATCGAATAGTAAAATCCATAAAGATAGCGATTCTGCTTACAAACAAATACCAAGTTCTACGCTTATTTTTCGGGAAATAGTGATGTAAATGTTTCCCCAACATGAATAGAAAAGTAAACGAGCATGACTGTGGCTACAGCTTGTTATCCAACCAGTACGGTAAATTTTCTCCTGTGCGACAGAAACTCACTAGCCGTCGCATGATTTATGGCGTCATTTTTAGCATAATTTCAGATAAACGTTTCTTACAAGGCAATAACATGACAGATTTCTGATCGAAGCAAATATGTTTTGCTGTGCCCTCTCCGGTTTACAACAATGCCAATATGCAACACGAACAGGATATTCACTGTCACCATGGAAACACTACTACGACTGAACCGAACGTTAGTTGGTTTAGACTTGACTTAATGCCTATCTTGGCCACTAGGTGGCATTATTTTACCACTAAATAGGCGACATTCACTACATACCTATGGACAGAATAGCCCTCAATAGCTGTAAACATAAGAGTGTTTTTTCAGTTGGTTGTAATTCTGCAACCTCACCACTAGAGGGCACAACAGTACACACTGGTCTTTCTCGTTGTATTTCCTCTCTCCTACGGACTTGAGACCCACACACACAAGCACGGGTGAGTCTTTTGCAGAAGTTATTTCATTTTTATATTTTGTGATGTTTTCTGACGTCATGAGAATAAAATGTCCCTTGGAAGTCTTGGAAATCCCCCCCTACACACACACACCCATACACATAATATTGCTTTAACATGGCACCATCTACTTTTGTTAAGCTCATTCAACTGCCTTTGGGTATGAAATGTGCTATACAAATAAACTTTCCTTGCCTTGACTTAAATGTAATGTAAAGTAATGTAATACAAATAAACTTTCCTTGCCTTGACTTAAATGTAATGTAAAGTAATGTAATACAAATAAACTTTCCTTGCCTTGACTTAAATGTAATGTAAAGTAATGTAATACAAATAAACTTTCCTTGCCTTGCCTTAAATGTAATATAAAGTAATGTAATACAAATAAACTTGCCTTGCCTTGCCTTAAATGTAATGTAAAGTAATGTAATACAAATAAACTTTCCTTGCCTTGACTTAAATGTAATGTAAAGTAATGTAATACAAATAAACTTTCCTTGCCTTGCCTTAAATGTAATGTAAAGTAATGTAATACAAATAAACTTTCCTTGCCTTTCCTTAAATGTAATGTAAAATAATGTAATACAAATAAACTTGAAAGTATTTTCTCACCTGTTCGCTTCACGGGTGAAAGGGCTAGAACCAAGGGTGAAAGGGCTAGGACCAAGGGTGAAAGGGCTAGCAACAAGGGTGAAAGGGCTAGCAACAAGGGTGAAAGGGCTGGCAACTTTGAGTCCAAGCTATACACACACTCCGTGGCCTCATGGGCCGTGTGTGTCTGTCATCATGGAGGAGGCAGGGATATTGGCGTGTGTGCAGTAACATGGTGGGATGTGTAAGACTGAGTACAATTCAGACGGGATGTGTGTGTGTGTGTGTGTGTGTGTGTGTCATACAATAAATATGGTGGTGTGGGACTCACTCCAATCCATATGGGAAGCTCTTACTTCTGATTAGTCAAAGACAAGCAGCTTGTGTGCGTACGTGTGTGTACACATGTGGCTGTGTGTGTCTGTGTACATGTGTGTGTGAGAGAGTCATGTTGTTGCATGTGTGTGTATGCGTGTGTGTGTATGTGTGTGAGTTGTGGCTGCGTGTATCTGTGTACATGTGTGTGTGAGAGAGTCATGTTGTTGCATGTGTGTGTATGCGTGTGTGTGTATGTGTGTGAGTTGTGGCTGCGTGTGTGTATGCGTGTGTGTGTGTGTGTGTACACATGTGGCTGCATGTGTCTGTGTACATGTGTGTGTGAGAGAGTCATGTTGTTGCATGTGTGTACATGTGTGTGTATGCGTGTGTGTGTATGTGTGTGAGTCATGTTGTGTTTGTGTACTTGTGTGTGTGTGTGTATGCATGTGTGTGGCAATGGGAAGCTCTTACTTCTGATTGGTCAAAGACGAGCAGTGTGGCCATCCTCTGAGTACCTGCTCGCAAGTTAGCAGATGTTAGCACTTTAGCTATGTTAGCTAGTGTTGTGGTCACGAAGGTTTCTAAGGCGCATTATGGTTGCAGTCTTTGGCCAAGCCATGTGCTGTGTGCTAAGCATCATTCACGTGTGTGTCCCCTGCTACATGGGGGGGCCCCGGGGGCCCTGTGCTGCTGTGGGCCCCTGTGCTCCGGGGGGCCCCTGTACTCCGGGGGGGCCGGCTGGTCCGGGGGGTCCAGCTGGTCCGGGGGGGCCGGCTGGTCCTCTCATGCCCACGGCTCCTTGTGGCCCTGTGGGGCCCAGCTGCCCATCCCTGCCTGGGGGCCCTGGGTCACCCTGGTCACCCTTAGTGCCGGGGGCCCCCACCGCCCCCTCGTAGCCAACAGGACCCTCGCCTCCATCGGGGCCCGGGCGCCCCGCGGGGCCCTTAAAGCCTGGGGCCCCTGGAGGGCCAGTGTCTCCCGGCGCTCCTCGCCTCCCCAGCTGTCCCGCCTCTCCTGCCGCTCCCTGCTGCCCCTTGTGGCCAGGAGGACCAAGCGCACCCTGAGCGCCACGATCCCCAGGAGGCCCCTGGGCGCCCGGAGGCCCTGTAGAGACAACAGAAACACGTCAGGATGCTGTTTGTGTGTGGGTGTGTGAAAGCGTGTGTACGTGTGTGTATGTGTGTGTGTGTGCATGTGTGTGTGTGTGTGTACATGTGTGTGTTTACATGTGTGTGTATGTCTGTATGTGTGTGTGTGTATCCTGTAATACTGTGAGCTTGTTGATGAGTTGTGTGTGTGTGTGTGTATGTGTGTGTGTGTGTGTGTTTATGTGTGTGTGTGTGTGTGTGCGCATGTGTGTGTGTGCACCCTGTAATACAGTGAGCTTGTTGATGAGTTGTGTGTGTGTGTGTGTGTATGTGTGTGTGTGTGTGTGTGTGTGTGTGTGTGTGTGTGTGTACGTTTGTGTGTGTGCATGTGTGTGTGTGTGTGCACCCTGTAATACTGTGAGCTTGTTGATGAGTTGTGTGTGTAGGCGGTCCACCATCTTCATCTCCGTGGTAACAGTTGCCAGGCTGCTGATCTGCGCTTCCATTCGCCTGGCAAGGAAGCCCCGCCCTCCCCACAACCTATCAGCTTCCGACTTCACGGCGTTCGCCGTAGCAACCAGCCCCGCCAGCAGGTCGCCATGGTGCCCAAGGGTGTCGGCGCAGCTACGGAGCGCGCTCAGTTGCGTGTTGATGGCTCCCAGCAGGGTTCTGCTCATACTCATCCTGGTGGTCACGGCAACCAGCTTCTCCTCCGCCCCGCCCCAGCGTCGCTCCAGCGCCCGAAAACGAGATGCTGAGAGGTTGCCGTGGCGACGCTGCCACTGGTCCAGCATCTGGTAGCCCGCACCACAGGCCACACTGAGCATGCTCACATTCTCCAGCTCAGAGGACGCAGAGGCCATCTGGACCTGCAGGAAACACCAGAACATGACACACACACACACACACACACACATACACTCACAATCAACTACACTTACACACACACACACACACACACACTTACTTGTAATGTATGCAGGCCAGCATCAGTCACTGCCGTTTCCATGGAGACGTTAGCAGTGAGGAGCTGCAGCATGTGGACACGCCCACTCAGCCAGAGGGCGTCGGCCTGGAGGTGGGCGGCAGCCTGTGAGAGGGAGGCCACGCCCCCTATGACCCTGTGCAGTGATGCTGAGCCCACCTCCAGTGAGCGCTGCAGTGCGGTTGCCATGGCAACCTGCCGTGTGTGGGTGAGATTGAGGCCAGCCACACCCACCTGCACCGCCTGTTGCTCGGCAACCAGCTGCTGGAGGCGGAGCTGCATCTGGGCGGAGCTCTCCTGAAGCCCCAGCAGCCGCGCGCTCTCATTGGTTAAGGAAGCGCTGACCTCGTGCAGCCACTCAAACCCCACCCCCAGCTGTGACCTCAGCAGCCTCTGAGCTGATGTCACTTCCTGCTGTGCCTCCTCCAGCTGTTGCAGTGCTGCCTGGCGTCCGGCGAGATGCTGGCCAAGTCTGGCCACTAGGGGGCGCAGTGCTGTGAGGCTGGAGTGCCACCCCTGCTGCTCTGACCTGTTGGGCCCCATGTGCTCCTCAACAGCACCACCTACAGGCCAACACAAGAGCATCACGCCCCAACACAACAGCGCTCAGACAACCAACTTGTTTATAAAAACATCTGTGTGCACTGACCATGCTCTCAGTGCTCTGCTTCCTGTGTGTGGACCCACATACTATGACATCATATTATGGAGCTGTGCTGTCATCATATTATGGAGCTGTGCTGTCATCA
>CM050203.1:712500-715000 GCA_027475355.1 Coilia nasus
TATTGATAATAAAAATAATAATAATAATCTTTACTTGTATAGCACAATTCATACATACAAGATGCAGCTTAAAGTGCTTTACAGTTTGGCAAGGTCACCACAAGAAAACATTTCTTGCAGTGAATGATACCCACGCAGATAGGCTACCAACTTTTTTCTTAACATTTCAGAAAACTTGCAACACAAAAAGATGAACCCGGAAACTGGGGCATAACATAACAGTGCGCGAAACGTCCTGAGTGGCCAAGTTCTGGCGGGGGGGCACACTTCTCTGTGATTGGGCAAAACAGCAGAGAGTAGGCGGGATAGACGTGACGTTTCGAAGACGCAGCTTTTCTTCCATGTTTAATTGGCAGCTTCAAAATGATGTTAATAAACGCGGGATTTGTGAGCTGTCAAAGCAACGTCTTAAAAAAGAAGGTTCGTTTACAGGCGCGAAGCACTGGCGAAGTAGCTGGCTCCGCACAGCTGTATTTGTAAGCCATACTGCAGCAACCGCTGTTCTTCCAAAATGCCAGCGACCTCAGACATCCTCACAGCCGCTGTCGACGGCTCGGAAGCCGAGGAGACGAAGCCTGTCGCTCAGGTAGAGAAGCCAGTGGACTCGACTGCCTTCTCTTTGTTTTGCGACGAGCGCGGCTACCTGAGGCAGATCGAGTATATCTTGCAGAAGGGGGTGCGGAGAGGAGACCGCACGGGCACCGGGGTGATTTCAGTGTTCGGCTTACAGGCTAGATACAGCCTACGAGGTGAGTCACGGATCCCGGTTTTGTCGTTCAAACATGTAATATGTGAAAAGATTCAGCTCCGAAATGGAAGTATGAGGTCAGTGACAACCTTAGAGTACCGGGTTAGATCAGCTAATCCGTTTCTAACCTGACTATAAACTCCTTTACAAGTCTGCATGTTAACTGTAGCCGATGTGCTTTATACAGATTTGTGCTGTGCAGCTTGATGCAGAACATGTTTCTGGTTCTTTTAATCAACAGACCAGTTCCCTTTGCTCACGACAAAGCGTGTCTTTTGGAAGGGCATTTTGGAGGAGCTGCTGTGGTTTATTAAAGTAAGTTTGGCAGTACGTCATTATAGTGAGTCATTAAAGTTTCACCGTTTCATCCAATCCGAAATGCTGTGTTTAAAAGTTCGAGTAAATCATTCAGTCATATCATTTCCAAGCTGCGTTGCGCCCTCTTGTGTTTAGATTGAGTGAAGGCAGCACCGAGCTTCTGCTGTCTTCCTATCAGGTGTGTGTGTGTGTGTGTGTGTGTGTGTGTGTGTGTGTGTGTGTGTGTGTGTGTGTGTGTGTGTGTGTGTAAAACTAAATGGCAACATTACACTTGAGAAAGACACACTTGGACTAGTCAAAGTTAGTCAAGTCAAATATGAGAATAGATATGGTGTTCCTCAGATGCAACAGATAAAAATACACAGAAAAAATGAACACTAAGTGAGCTAAGGGGCTTGCGAGCTTAGCTAGATACTGGAGCTAAAAGACAGTAAATGATATAATAACAAAGTATAATACTTAGGACCACCATGCCTAAGTCCTAACCCGTCTCTAATCCCAGTCCCTAAACCCTAACCCCAGTCCCTAAGCCCTAACCCCAGTCCCTAAGCCCTAACCCCAGTCCCTAAGCCCTAACCCCAGTCCCTAAGCCCTAACCCCAGTCCCTAAACCCTAACCCCAGTCCCTAAGCCCTAACCCCAGTCCTCTAACCCCTAACCCCAGTCCCTAAGCCCTAACCCCAGTCCCTAAGCCCTAACCCGTCCCTAACCCCAGTCCCTAAGCCCTAACCCCAGTCCCTAAGCCCTAACCCCAGTCTCTAAGCCCTAACCCCAGTCCCTAAGCCCTAACCCCAGTCTCTAACCCCTAACCCCCAGTCCCTAAGCCCCTAACCCCAGTCCCTAAGCCCTAACCCCAGTCCCTAAGCCCCTAACCCCAGTCTCTAACCCCTAACCCCAGTCTCTAACCCCTAACCCCAGTCCCTAAGCCCTAACCCCAGTCCCTAAGCCCTAAGCCCTAATCCCAGTCCCTAAGCCCTAACCCCTAATCCCAGTCCCTAAGCCCTAACCCCAGTCCCTAAGCCCTAACCCCAGTCCCTAAGCCCTAACCCCAGTCCCTAAGCCCTAAGCGCAGTCCCTAAGCCCTAACCCCCAGTCCCTAAGCCCTAACCCCAGTCCCTAAGCCCTAACCGCAGTCCCTAAGCCCTAAGCCCTGATGTGTGCAGGGCTCCACGAATGCGGGGGAGCTGTCTGAGAGGGGGGTGAAGATCTGGGACGCCAACGGCTCACGGGACTTCCTGGATCGCAGCGGCTTCACCGAGCGGCAGGAGGGGGACCTGGGCCCCGTCTACGGGTTCCAGTGGAGGCACTACGGAGCCCAGTACACAGACATGCACGCAGGTAACACACACACACACACACACACACACACACACACACACACAGACCTAGGCCCCGTCTACAGGTTCCAGTGGAGGCACTACGGAGCCCAGTACAC
>CM050203.1:722500-727500 GCA_027475355.1 Coilia nasus
TTCTCACTTATGAACTTTAACAAGAACCGTGTGAGGACAAGACCAAGTGGCATCTTGCGCATCAAAACCACTGTCTTTGAGCCAGACCTGGCCTTTTTGCTGCAATCTAAATCTCAGTACCACCCATCACATTAGTGCAGGCAAGTTATTTGTTTTCTGGGGTAGCCTAAATAAATTCTAAAAACACAGTGATTTGTGTGTGTTTGTGTGATTGTGATCAAAACCCTCAGTGGTGTGTACTTCTGAATAAGATAACTGATTTTATTACTGGTCTTCAAATATAAAATGCACAGTAATTTTGGTAAAAATACATGTGAAGACATAAAAACTATGCCATTGCAATAAATTATTCATTAAATAGTTAATTTGCATATTATCATTATTATTATTATTATTATTATTATTGTTGTGTTATTATCGTGTCATTATAATGGTTGGCCCTCACACATGTTCACCTCGCCAAATCCGGCCCCCCTGGCAAAAAGTTTGGACACCCCTGGGCTAGCGGGTAAGGAGTCCTGGGCTAGCGGTTAAGAAGTGGGGCAATCATGGGCTAGTGGTTAAGGAGTCATGGGCTAGCGGGTAAGGAGTCATGGGCTAGCGGGTAAGGAGTCATGGGCTAGCGGTTAAGGAGTCATGGGCTAGCGGGTAAGGAGTCATGGGCTAGCGGTTAAGGAGTCATGGGCTAGCGGGTAAGGAGTCATGGGCTAGCGGGTAAGGAGTCATGGGCTAGCGGTTAAGGAGTCATGGGCTAGCGGTTAAGGAGTCATGGGCTAGCGGTTAAGGAGTCATGGGCTAGCGGGTAAGGAGTCATGGGCTAGCGGGTAAGGAGTCAGGCTTGCCATCTAAGGGTCACAGCTAAATTCTGTAAATTCTAATTAATTCCGGGCTTATGAAACTCATTCATTTATTCAGAGTCTCCGAGAGCACACAAAGAGAGAGCAAAGTGTCACGTCACTAACAAGTTGTATCGCCGGTTCATCCAGTTATGTAACAGATGCTAACACATGCTAAAAGTTACGTTCATCACTGACATCGAGCTCAAAAGTGAATTGAGCAACATCTGAATGAAACCTGAAAGCCCCGATTGCCTTTGGGGGTATTTGAGTTATTTCCACTTATGGAAACAAAACCGCTCGTCAAGTATGTTTGGCATGACCTGCTGACCTTCACACGACCTTAGGTACATTTGGCGTGAACTCTACATGACCTCTTGAACTCCGCATGACCTGCTGACCTCCACACGACCTGATGACCTTCACACGACCTCAGGTACATTTGACGTGAACTCTACATGACCTCTTGAACTCTGCATGACCTGCTGACCTCCACACGACCTGATGACCTCTTGACGTCTCACATGACCCACCAGCCTGGAATCCTCAAAATCTTTTTTAATTCTCATTTTTGTTTTGATATTTATTGAGTTTTAATTACTTAGTTTCATCCATTAATGTATTCATTAGATTTTCTTCATTTGTTTCATCTTCGGAGATGAAGATGAAGATGTTCAGAATCTTTGAGGTTTTATTCCAATATGTGAGAATACAATACGCATCTCAGTGCTCGATCAAAGCCTTGTGTGTGTGTGTGTGTGTTTATTTTCATGTGAAGGGCTTGTGTGTGTGTGCATGTGTTTCTATGTGTGTGTTTGTTTTCATGAGGAAGGCGTGTGTGTGTGTGCATGTGTGTGTGTGTGTTGGAATCAGAGCTGATGAATGCTTCTCCAGACCTCCCCATGAGGAAATGTGTGTTTGTCCACAGAAGACTCCAGCATCTCTGAGGAGAATCCTGGTGCCTGGAGAAACACACACATACACACACACACACACACAGTGAGGGTGATATTCCCATCTCTGACCTATAGTGAGACACACACACGTGGGGTGTTTGGTCAGGATAGAGTGAGTTACACACACACACAGGTGCACAGGTGTGTGTGTGTGTGTGTCGTACAAGGGCTGGGCAGTATACCGTTTCATACCAGATACCGGTGTTTTTTTTTTTTTTTAATGATATGAATTGGTCATATACCCCAATACCGGTGAGTGTGTGCATACAAAATGTCAGGAACACAGAACGGCGCACCGCGGGACATTGTTTGAGAGGGGTTTTACAGAGGTACGGCTGCATGCGGCTGCATGAGAGCGGTGGAAGCGTCTATATATATATATATATATATATATATCTTTGTATATATTTCCATATATATATAAATATTAGAGGCGGGCCGTTATCGGCGTTAACGTGCTGCGTTAACGCGAGACTCTTATCGCGCGATAAAAAAAATATCGCCGTTAATCTATTCTCAAAGTTGGGTTGGGAGCTGGGTCTATACTACACAAACTATGATGACTTTCACCAAAGATCTTAGATTCTACAAAGATAAGCCAACATAATACGTTACTATGGGACCAAAATGCCAACAAATTCCTATTTCGAACTCTTAGAAAATAATATAGTGTGTCTGTAAAGCGAGCTAGCAAGCTAACGAACTAGCTCTAGCTCATTCAAGTGAATAGTAGTAACTATAACATCATGTGCTAAACGCTAACAGCGATTGGGCTCACCTTGAATTTAATACATTGCTGTAGCCCTATAACTTTATATTACTTTGTCTGCTTACACTATAACCAGTAACAGTATCTAGGTGGGTGTTAGTGACAGCTTTCAATTCAAAACATTACGTTAGCGTAGTTCGCTAGCGTTAGCGCGCTAACAACCACATAGTAAGTGGTTGCTGCCTGACCTGAAATAAAGCTAATTTTCTCAAAATCCAAACAGTAACAACTTACACTATTAGGCTTGAAATTATTACAAATAGTTGCAGATTGTGACACATGATTCCAAAAAACCCTTAACAACTCCAGAAAAACGTAATGACCAATTTATTAGTTAAACTCCACATGTGTCCCATTCATTTCAGTGAAATGAACCTAAAATCTGCTCTGCACTGCATAAAGGGGGATTCCCCCCTCCCCCTTGCGAAAATAGAACACGGAAGCAAACGGCTCCCTTCATCAACACTTTCTGCTTTCACCTTGATATTTTAGCGCGGATGTATACCCTACCTCTATATTTTAATGCGGATGTATACTTAGCCGAATTACACTGAAGGGGACTCCTGCCACAACTGTCCCATGCGAGAGACTTTTTTCTTTAGCAGGCCATATTGTGCAGAAAAGGAGATCTACTTTGCCACCAGAAAATGTGAACAAGCTGGTCTGCCTAAGTGACTGGTGGAAGAAGGAGAAATAGAGCTTGGACTGATTGACACAAAGCTACTGACTGTAAACAGTTCATCACAACTTCTTATGTAGGCTTACAGTTCAAAATCCATGTTTCATGTTTCATTTAGTTCATGTTTAACTAAATAAACAGCTAGTAAACACAAGTACATTTTATTGAACATGATTTATTTCCATCACCAAGTATCAAAGTAGAACAGCTTTTTCAAGCAGTTAGTGATGCATTTTGGAAACAGGAGATGAGCCCCTGGTCTACTGTGCCACCTGGCTTAAGAAACCCGTTCTCAAAGACTTACTTCTAGTCATTATTTAGGTAGCACACATATTCTGAATGCCTTCGGCAGAATTCAAATGAGCCATTTTAATCTAGATTAATCTAGATTAATTTTATGATTAATCTAGATTAATCTAGATTAAAAAAATTAATCTATGCCCACCACTAATAAATATCTATGTGTATATTTCCACATATATATATATAAATATCTATGTGTATATTTCCATATATAAATATAAATATCTATGTATATATTTCCATATTTCTACTAGGAAGTTCCAATGAAAGGGCGTGTCTCCATTACAACAGAACGTTTGTCGGACCCCACGAAAACAAATGAAGACTTTGTGTCTGAGAGCAGTAAACATGACTGATTGCAGGCTTGCATCCATGTTGATTTATGGATTAAACTGGATAAATCCTAAACGTTTGTGGTTACTTTTCCTATTTATTGTGAGTTTCCAGCAGTTTTAGCCCATTTATGTCTAATATGTTTCATATGATAAGATGTTCTGAGTGACGTTAGGACAACAGCATTAGCAGGCTAAAGTTAGCCAAGTAAACATGCTTTAAGAAGCTAATTAATGTCTGAGGAAATAGTTGTGCACCACATAGCAAGTAGTCAAATGCTTTATCATGGAAACGGCCAAAACAAGCTCTCCTACAACTCTGAGTTTGACAGACTATACGTTTTCCTCTAGTACTAGGCATATGAAAATACACCATAAGAAGCATATTAGTCTGCTAGCATGCTAAATTAGTTTGCTAATCTGAAGATAATACGAGTCTCTCTTCAAACAAAAAGAGAAAATATAGTTACACGGGCAACTGTATAATGAACATTGTTATGAGAATTTTTTGCTCGTGGTTGTGGTAACGCAATGAACTATCGTGATAGGCAGGTATAACCCAAAGTCGACAGTGATGCAGTTCAGTGGATAAAGATGTCTTCACTTTGCAGTTATAGGGGACATATTGTTTACACTGTAGACTGCTCAAAAAAGATGTTTTCTAGTCGCAAAACTTGCACAGTAAAGCATTCTGTATTTTGACTGCAACAGTCATGCATTCTGATTTCTTCACCTCATTACAGTTATGAGTGTCACTGTCCCTTCTTTGTGAGCAGCAGCATTTTGTGGGACCATTCAAACTTGGGTTAATACCAGTCTGGCCATTCTAAGCCAATTTACTGCAGTAATTATCCTCTAAATTATTAGGAAATGGGGTTAACACCCAGTCATGCATGAAAAAAAAAAAAAAAAACGTCAAATAACCTGACACCGATATAATTTTGAAAAATACAGTGATATCAATTTTTGGTCATACCACCGCCCAGCTCTATGTTGTACCATATGGGCATGTAGTGTGTGTGTGTGTGTGTGTGTGTGTGTGTGTGTGTGTGTGTGTGTGTGTGTGTGTGTGTGTGTGTGTCATGTATCATTGTGGGCATGTAGTGTGTGTGTGTGTGTGTGTGA
>CM050203.1:735000-772500 GCA_027475355.1 Coilia nasus
CGCTGATTGGCTGAGGCTGACAGTTTCCTCAAACAGAATCAAATACGGATAATAGTAATGAATGCTTTTTATCTATGGATCATTGAACATTAATCTAAATTAATATGAACCATAATCATTAATATAATTATTCCGTTTGTTCTTATGCTATTATCCATATGTTAGTCCTGTACCTTGTGTTGGAGAGAACTCAAAACCCCTTAATGCAGGTGTGTGTGTGTGTGTGTGTGTGTGTGTGTGTGTGTGGTTGTAACAAGCTCATGTGCTGGTCAGCAGATCAGATTTTATGTTAAACAGTACCGAAGCAGAAATTAGGTGAAGGGAGTCAATATCAGTAACACACACACACACACACACACACACACACACCTCGCTAGTGACAGACAGATGAGATGGGTGAGACACACACCAATACACACATTATTTGGTTTAAATTTCACTGTCTGTTAGTTTGGCTGGCAGTGATGTTGGCGGATGGTCATTTCACTTCATTTCATTTTGTACAGAGGGTCTGGACCGGAATCTCTTGAGGTCAGTTAGTCGGCCCCAGCAGGGCCGATCCAATCAGCGAACAGAGTGTGTGTTCGTTAGCGGTGACGTTAACCTTGTGTGCTATATTTGCATTGTAGTGCGTAGGTAGGCTAATTGCATACGTGACGACCAGGCCTTAGCGATTGGGTAAAGGCAGAGGCTTGTTTTAAACTTCAGCAGAGTCCACACCTCCAGCAAATCGTTTCTGACGGTGTCTGTTCCAGACCCTGTATCAGACCCTGAAATGAAGTTCGAGGGACTGGTTTACCAGGCTAATGGCTAATAGGTCATCTGTGCTCTCAAGCGTTTGTGCTCATAAAAAGCAGTTAGTAGTTAGTAGCAGTTAGTTTAAAGTCTCTGAGCATGCAGAGTTTAAGCAGTTAATAGTGTAGTTTAAAGTCTCTGAGCATTCAGACTTTACGGCTGTATCTGAGATTTCATACTTAATAGTCAGAGGCTTTTTTATGTTTTGTGGCTGTTTCAATTATAGCCCTGATTTTTGAATACGTAATGGTAGTTCATAGCCTTTTAGATGTTAATGTGTTGAACCTATCAGATCTTTGGCTGCAAGTCTGATAGACCATGCTGGTCAGTCACCCCCCCACCCACCAGTGCTTGTCAGTCACCCCCCTCACCTCCCCCATGTTGGTGGGGAATTGAACCTATGACCCTTTGACTGTAAGTCAGACTTCTTACTCGCTAGCCCATGACTTCCTGGCAAATACGCGTATGGGGTGTCAATGGCCTGGACTTTAGCCACTCAGTGGGAGTATGTGTCAACAAGCCGCTGGCATAAATGTGTGTATGACACAGCAGCAGCACTTGTGTGTGAGACCCTATCCCCTACAGGCTAAGCAGACACACACACTCAGGCTGAGCACACACACACTCTCCCCTGCAGGCTGAGCAGACACACACACTCTCCCCTGCAGGCTGAGCAGAATGGCCCTCACCAGGATCCTGATTGCTGGGGGGCTACTGAGCTGCCTCTTCCCTCTCTGCTTCTCCCAAACAACACCAGAGCCGTGAGTACAGCCTCCAACACACAAACATACACACACAAACATACACGCATACGCTTGCATACATGCACACACACACACACACACACACGCACACACACACAGACTACAAGAAGGACATTGGAAAGGTGTAACCCACTCGACCACTTCAGTTGAAAGCTTAATGCCAGTTTTAAAAGGGTACCAAATACCACACACAGATACATTATTGTGCATTACTCAAAGTCAAAGTCAAAGTCAAAGTGTACTTTATTGTCAATTCACTATGTAACAGAAATTACACAGAGGACTGAAATTGCGTTTCACCAGACACCAAATGTGCAATTTGAACTAGAAACACGCACGCACATGCACACACACACACACACACACATATGAAGTGTGCACAGACATCCACAATAAATAGACATAAGACATTCAGATAAACATATACGCTTCCAACAAGAAGGAAGGTTCGAGGTAGCTCTTCTTGGTAGCTGGTGTAGGTGAAAAAGGAAAAAGTGAAATGTGCAATATGTAAGGTGCAATAAGTGAAGGTGCAGTTGGTAAAGTGCAAGTGTAGAAGCAGCATGGACATCAGTGTGTGGATGTCAGTAACATGTTCATGGAATCTTCTTCATTGTGTTGAGTAGCCTGATGGCCTACTCAAAACTCACCAAGCAAATAAAATAAATATACTGTAAATAAACTGCTGGGTGTACAGAATTTTGAAATAGAGGCATATTGTGAGTGTGTTGAGTGTTGAACAGTTTCATGGCAAAGTGACAGCAACTGTTTGTTACAAATGGTGAGACACTGTCTTTATATTGTATTGTAATGATGTGTGATAGGAAGGGGTGTCCTTAGATTGGTAATAAGACCACTAATGTTGTAACATGAGAACATCTCAGGTGTAAACTGGCAGCTTGGAATGGAAAGAGGAAAGGCAGGAAACAGGATAACATCCAAAATATTGTGGAGAGCTGATGCAGTTTTCTGTTCTTAATATCTTTATTCTTTAGTTTTCATTTAGTCAATTCTTTATTTATTTATTTTTAAAAAAAGGTCAAACCAAAAAAACTTTCTTCTGTCTGTAGGTTTTTCCTGGTGAGCATTCTGCAGACAGTCTGTAGGACCAGCTATAGATAATAAAGTGTGTTCCTTCTTTGCTCTCCAGATCTTTCCTGGTGAGCTTTCCGGCCCTGATAAGGTCAGAGTCAGAGGCCAAACTCTGTGCCAGCCTCCTGAGTCCAAACGAGACTCTGCTCATGTCCATCTATCTGACTGATGGAGACCAGAAGAGGCTGCTGCACCATGAGACATCAGACAAGGACTTTCACCGCTGTTTCACCTTTCAGGTCAGTAGTACCTGTGTGGGTTATGTGTGTGTGTGTGGGTCTGTGTGTGTGTGGTAAATTCAAGTCTGGAATCACAGAAGAATAACACTAGGGTTACCATATTTTCATTGGTGAAAACCAGGACACCCAGGCGGGGGGGGGGGGGGTTGTTAAGTAAAAGTCACAAACAAAAATAACTTCAATTACAAATTTTTTTTTTTTTTTTTATTCAAAAGGTGCTTTACAATTTCTCTTATGAATGCACACAATGAAAGAAATAATAACAACTTCTCTCAGTATTAGACATAACACATAACAGTTAACAATAACTCTCAACAACACTGATACTCAGTTAGCCTCAATTTAAGTCATACAATGCCTGTTGTAGGCTATTGGAAAAGAAGTATGGTAACTATGGTGGTGTTTCACAGTGTGAAATGACCAGGTAGCCTCCGCTGCATTCACAGCATCCTCGTTACCTGGTCTCACGAAATACATGCTGATGGAACTGGCGCTGCTCTCGCCTCGAACAGCCTTTTTATGTTTTTCGGTGTCCAGGTGGAATTTTAGGTCCCTGGCACCAGAGTTGGTGGCCAGATGCAGCCAATGGTCACCAGGTTTTGAGCATGCCCAGTTCGATTCCAAACTGTAGTGAATCCTCACTGTTACTAGCAGTGGCTGATTACCCAATGACACCAGTGTGTTTCTAGCGGGGGCGGATTACCCAATGACAGCAGTGTGTTTCTAGTGGGGGCGGATTACCCAATGACAGCAGTGTGTTTCTAGCGGGGGCTGATTACCCAATGACACCAGTGTGTTTCTAGCGGGGGCGGATTACCCAATGACAGCAGTGTGTTTCTAGTGGGGGCGGATTACCCAATGACAGCAGTGTGTTTCTAGCGGGGGCGGATTACCCAATGACACCAGTATGTTTCTAGCAGGGGCTGGTTACCCAATGACAGCAGTGTGTTTCTAGTGGGGGCGGATTACCCAATGACAGCAGTGTGTTTATTCTGCGCCCCAACAGGCCCCAGCGGTCGATGAGGACTCTGTGCAGAACATCAAAGTGGAGGTAAAAGGTCAGACATCTCACTGGACTAAGGACAGCCGCGTCAAGTTCGCACCAAAACTTTCCCCCATCACCTTCATCCAGACGGATAAGCCCATATACAGCCCAGGCCAAACAGGTAGGTCCTTGTTATTCCACTGTGGATGGGGTGACTGGGCTACAGCATGTGGACAAATGATCCATATGGCTCCACCGTGACTGTCTGAGAGACTCTAACTCCATTCTCACCTGTAGTGCATTTCAGACTGGTTACCATGGACACAGATTTCATTCCTCTTCAGCAGAAGGTGAGTCCTGCTGGAAGTTCTCTGGCTTCCAGGGTGCTATGTATGTGTGGTCACATGACCACCCATCCAGAGTGCTATGTATGTGTGGTCACATGACCACTCGTCCCTGGTGCTATGTATGTGTGGTCACATGACCACCCGTCCTGGGTGCTATGTATGTGGTCACATGACCACCCGTCCTGGGTGCTATGTATGTGGTCACATGACCACCCATCCAGGGTGCTATGTATGTGTGGTCACATGACCACTCATCCAGGGTGCTATGTATGTGTGGTCACATGACCACTCATCCAGGGTGCTATGTATGTGTGGTCACATGACCACTCATCCACTAGTATCATATATACCAGGGGTGGCAATGACTGGTGTGCATGTGTCTGAATCCTACACCAGTATTCCATATAGTGAAGATCAGCGAGTGGGATACAGGCCCACATGGCATACGAGCACCACAAATAGCAATATAATATAATATAATATAAAATAATATAATATAATACACAATTTATTAATTTCTTCTCTTTTTTCCACAGTACACCCAAGTGTTACTTCAGGTATGTCTGTAGTCATATGTGAGCCTTATTGGTCTCTTCCACAGCATAATTTGCAGATATTGTATAGTTAATGTGTAGTTTCTACTTCTGAATTCATGGTGTCTGCACTAAAGTGTTTAATCTCTCGCGTCACACAGGACAGCCTTGACAACACCATTGGCCAATGGCTCAATGTGACGTCGGAGAGGAACATGGTGCAGCTGTCCCACGTGCTGAACCCTGAAGCAGCACAAGGCAGTTACAGATTACTCATCACCGCAGAGCGGGGTGAAAGGTCGCACAGCTTCCAAGTTAAAAAATACGGTAAGCTCATAGTTGCTGTTGCAGGTCTGCTAAGAGGTTTATTTTTTAACCTTCAATTTTGTTTTTGCACTTTTTCTCACCAAAATTCAAATAAATGAGCTACAAGACAAATGCCACTATCCATCTGCATCACCATAAGAATGCGTTACCATAACAACCAGCAGCATTGTCACTGGGGGCCCAAACATCTAGCAGTGGACCTGCTATCGATTCTATTCCCACAGTAACAGTGCTGTGAGGTAACTGCTGTTGGTATATTAAATGTGCTAATCTAGCTTCTAATGGCTCCTATTTCTATCAGTTCTCCCCAAGTTTGACGTGAGTCTGAACACTCCAAAGATCCTCAGTGTTGGAGCAGCGGAGCTCCAACTACAGGCATGTGCCAAGTAAGTGATGGGGAAGCAGTCACGCTAACACTGCTAATGTGAATGATTAACACTGCTAATGATTGATTGAGCTGGCTGACCTGCTTTATGGAAGCAGGCATATTTTCATTACTGCAATACATACATCTGGTCTGGACATATACCTATTAGTTTTGTTGCCATACCAACTGGGCTCTGTATCTTTGGTCAACAGCGTCTACACATCATTGTGTGAATGTGTAGCCTTTAGCATCTACTCAGTACTGTGTGAATGTGTAGCCTTTAGCACCTCCACAGTACTGTGTGGATGTGTAGCCTTTAGCACCTCCACAGTACTGTGTGAATGTGTAGCCTTTAGCACCTCCACAGTACTGTGTGAATGTGTAGCCTTTAGCGTCTACACAGTACTGTGTGAATGTGTAGCCTTTAGCGTCTACACAGTTCTGTGTGAATGTGTAGCCTTTAGCATCTACTCAGTACTGTGTGAATGTGTAGCCTTTAGCGTCTACACAGTACTGTGTGAATGTGTAGCCTTTAGCATCTACTCAGTACTGTGTGAATGTGTAGCCTTCAGCACCTCCACAGTACTGTGTGAATGTGTAGCCTTTAGCATCTACACAGTACTGTGTGGATGTGTAGCCTTTAGCGTCTACACAGTACTGTGTGAATGTGCAGCCTTTAGCACCTCCACAGTACTGTGTGAATGTGTAGCCTTTAGCACCTCCACAGTACTGTGTGAATGTGTAGCCTTTAGCACCTCCACAGTACTGTGTGAATGTGTAGCCTTTAGCGTCTACACAGTACTGTGTGAATGTGTAGCCTTTAGCGTCTACACAGTACTGTGTGAATGTGCAGCCTTTAGCATCTACTCAGTACTGTGTGAATGTGTAGCCTTTAGCGTCTACTCAGTACTGTGTGAATGTGTAGCCTTTAGCGTCTACACAGTACTGTGTGAATGTGTAGCCTTTAGCACCTCCACAGTACTGTGTGAACGTGTAGCCTTTAGCATCTACACAGTACTGTGTGGATGTGTAGCCTTTAGCGTCTACACAGTACTGTGTGAATGTGCAGCCTTTAGTCATTCCCTGTTTTCAGATACACATTTGGACAGCCTGTGCCTGGGAAGGCCTCAGTGTCACTGTGTCGACGTCCTGGTTACAACCGCTATGGAGGAGATGAGGAGGTCACTATGGAAGTGTGTTTAAATGAGGAGGTAGAGGTAAGAGCATTCCTTCACTACATCAGTTAGTGTGTGTGTGTGTGTGTGACTTCTTATCAGTTTGTGTGTGTGTATGTGTGTGTGTGTGTGTGTGTGTTTGACTCTTCATCAGTTAGTGTGGGAGGAGATAGACGTTGTAGAAACACACACTAATACTATTATGTGTGTGTGTGTGTGTTTCACTCCTACAGCTGGATCAGTCTGGCTGTGCATCTCATGTCTTCAACATGGCAGGGTTGACCCACCCTGATCTGAATGAAAAACTGGGGGATTCCTTAACATTCAAGGCCACAGTAGCGGAGGAGGGGACAGGTGAGCCAAAGGGGCCATTTTAAAAAGTGTTTGTGCAGCAGAGGTGCCGTGTTTACATGAGCTTGTACTCTCTTCAGGTATCAGTCGCTCAGAGACCAAAGACATACAGTTGGACTACGCCCTTGGGAAACTCACATTTGTTGATACACCAGACAAGATTGACGATGGAGCAGTTATGCAGGGCAAGGTACAGAAAGATGCAAACATCTGGTACACGTATGGAGATTGTGTACACACATATGGGGATTGTGTACACACATGACTTGTAGCAGTGCACCTTTAAACTCTTGTAGCAGTGCACCTGTAGCAGGCTAACATTTAAATATGTGCACTTCTTGGCTTGCTCTCTCTACAGGTCAAGGCAACCCATCACAATAACACGGGCATCGCCCACAGAACCGTCCATCTGTTTAAAGGTCCAAGGTGGAATGCAGAACTTCTCCAGAACCTGACCACAGATGCTGCAGGAGAGGCCCAGTTCTCTCTCGACACAGCTCCTTTCAAAGGAGACTTTGAGCTCCTCGTAAGCTGAGCACTGTGTTGCTGTGTGTGTGTGTGTGTGTGTGTGTGTGTGTGTTTGTGTGCTTTGTTGTGCTGGTGTGCTTGTGAAGGTCTCTGTGGAAAGACATCTCTAATGCCTCTCTTCCTCCCCAGGCCAGCCTGTCTACAGACGTGAGCAGTTACAGACCATACCGTACTCCATACTACGACTCTGCATCCAAGTCAGTGTCCAGACTGAGACCCGCGTCCCCACACACAGCATCCTCCAGCTCACTGGAGATTAAGCCCATAGAGGATCCCCTCCAGTGTGACAAGGACACCACCATCACCATTAAGTACACCTTCACTGGGGAGACTTTCCACTCAGACTCTGTGGATGTCATCTATATGGTATGAAAGTCACAGATTACATTATGGGCAAATCACTGAAGAGTTTGCTGTGGAGAGTCATGCCGAGTGTCCTTGTGTGTTGCAGGTGTTATCCAAAGGACAGATCGTTCATCATGGCTTCACTCAGGCATCAGTGGTGGGCTCCCAACAGGTTGTTTCAGGTGAAGTGTCCTTCCAGCTGTCTGTCAGGCCTCAGATGGCTCCTTCAGTGAAGGTCATGGCCTACTGCGTCTTACCCAGTGAGGTTGTGGCTGAAAGCAGAACCTTCTCAACGGAGAAGTGCTTCACAAATAAGGTACTCTGCTACAGTTGGTATAACTTACGTCTGTAGTGTTGATAGAAAATGACCTCACTACAGTGACAGTTTACGATGTGTCTGTATGCAGGTGTCTGTGCAGTTCTCTCCCCCTAAAGCGGTTCCTGGAGAGAAGAGCTCCCTGCAGCTCTCAGCTCAGCCTGGCTCTCTCTGTGGCCTCAGTGCGGTGGACCAGAGTATCTTCATTCTGGAACCAGGGAAGCGCCTGCATGCCCATGAGGTTACCATAGCAACATTCCCAATCACCGTATAAATGTCGAAAATTTGGGCACAGACTCTTTAAACGTATAGTTTCAGTTGTGGTAGAGCTAACTGGGTGTGCCTTGAGGGAGCGTGTTGTGTCTGGTGTGGTCGTGTGCTACAATGGGATATCTCTCCTCCTGTCCAGGTGTTTGACCTTCTCCCACCAATGGACTCTTATATTGGTTATGATGTCAGAGATCCAGTGGGCTGTCTGGAAGTGAGACCTCGGCGATCTATTGCACCGTACTTCCCCAGACGACGCTCAGATGATGGGGCACTGCGTGTTTTTACAGTAAGAGAGATTGCCTGTCACATCATGAGTAAGCCAAGTAGTTTGATGCCCATGCTCCACTGTAGAAGGGGTGTGTGTGCATCTCAGACAGTGTGTCTGTCTGCATCTAGGGAATGGGGCTGAAGGCAGTATCGAACCTGGTGCTACAGACCCCTGACTGCCTGCTGTACAAGGGGCAAACTTACAACAAGGGCTACCATGGTAAAAAAATATTATCATTTATTTTATGTAATATTACAGTATTATAGTATAATATTTAAGTATATTTATCCTTAAATATTATACTTTGGAGGATGTACTTAGTACAAGGTATGCTATTTTCATTGCATGTAAGTATACTCAAGTGCACTCAAGATTTGTGAGCTGTGTGTGTGTGTGTGTGTGTGTGTGTGTGCATGTGGGTGTGTGTTTCTCCAGGGCCTGGCTTGTACGGGAATATGGGATATCCAGGGGCAGCAAGGCAAGCAGAGGGGCCAGGGCCTTCAGGGGGTGCACGGGGAGCCGGGGGTGCAGGGGAGGGTGTGACGGTCCGCACAGTGTTCCCTGAGACCTGGATCTGGGACCTTGCTGAGGTTGGGTGAGTGGCCATATTAGGGTCAGGGTCAAAGGTTGTGTTTCTGTCACATACAGCACATGGGTTCCTCCAGTGCTAGCCACCCAGCCCACAGCCATTGTTCTAACTTGTATCTCTGCACAGGGAGTCTGGGGACACACAGGTCCCCCTCATTGTCCCTGACACCATCACCACCTGGGAGACGGAGGCTTTCTGCCTGAGCCCCCAGGGCTTCGGTCTGGCCCCCCCAGTCCAGCTCACCGTTTTCCAGCCCTTCTTCCTGGAGCTCTCCCTGCCATACTCCATCATCCGTGGAGAGACCTTCCAGCTCAAAGCTACAGTTTTCAACTACCTGCCCAAGTGCATCATGGTATTACAGTGAATTATATTATGACTGTAACAGAGGCCAGCTAGCCTAGCTCAGAGTTAAAAAGGTAGCAGTACCAGTCCTCTTTTCAGACACCTTAAGGGGATATTCTACTATTGAGTGTGTGTGTGTGTTTAATGTAATCATTCTCTGGTAGGTAACGGTGACTCCAGCCCCTTCACCAGACTTCACTCTGAGCCCCTCGTCTGATGGCCAGTACTCCTCCTGTCTGTGTGCCAATGGCAGGAAGACCTTCAGATGGACACTGGTGCCCTCTGTGCTGGGTGAGTCTGCACACCACATTAGTGTTGTGACGTGATTCAAATAATAATACAGTTTTTGCAAATTGCTTGAACGCAATAGACATATGATTTAACTTGAAGTTGTTTTACCGTGCCTTAAACACAGTGTAACCATACCTTAAACAAAAGTGCTGCTTTACACTTTAGTTGCAGTTCTGCAACACACTTGCTCCTTTTTGCAACACACTTGCTCCTGCACACTACACACTATTTCATACATAGGACACTTCGTTCAAAAATGAAATACCGATGTATCATTGGCAAAACACATCTATTCAAAATACAAAACACATTGGGTAACTGGACATACTCAGACACACACCTGAAAATGCTTACTTACAAAATTGAACACCAATCAGCCAGCTACAAAAAGGCCTCAGTTACAGTTTTTTCGCACAATAAAATTAAATCTTTCCCACATTTTTTAAACCACTTAAATAACAAAACAATGGCTTAGTGGAGGAGAGCATGGACAGAGAAGATGAATGTGTGATAACATGCAAATAACATTGGTTGACCACCTGGAAAACCCTAGGTTGAGACATGCCACCAAATTGGAAAGAGATGATGCTTACAGTAGCTTTTTATCTCCAACAACACTGCGTTTTACTGTGTTTACTGTTAACATAGTTCTTTGTAGAAAATGATGGGTGTTTCAATTTTCATTATGCAATCATGTAACAATCAAACACTTGCATACTTGCATACACACCAGCGTAATGGCTAATGTTGCATTGCAAGTCCAAATTTGTATCAGTTGGAACAGTATTAGTCATGTGTTGTGTTTTGTGAATGTGTTCATGTTGTTTATCAATATTTCTCAAAAGATAAAACCCAGATTATGTCATTAGAAAAGTCAGAATGTTACAACATGTTTACATGTTTTAGGATTGAACTGCAATACATTTTGTGCCTGTTTATTGTGAGAGATGCTTAGTGAGAGAGATGCTTACCAGATGCTTAGCAAGAGAAGACATTGCTAGTGATGTTGATGAAATCCTGTGGCCAGACCCCAACACACTGCAAGATCCATAAGCCCACTTATGCACAATTGTGTCCTTCTATATTTACATTAGTGTATTGTTACCTGGTCCCCTGGAGGGGATTGGCCAGGTATTGCAATGACTCTGTCCATATGTGCGTGTGTGTGTGTCTGTCTGTCTGTCTGTGTCTGTCCGCCCACAATGACCTCGTCTGTCTATTTGGTGGACCAGGTTGCCATTTCTGATTGTGGTTGTTTTTTTTTTGTTTGCTTTAAATGAATTTACTGCACTGTAAAGTAGACAGCTATAATGTACATTATTGAGTATTTAATGTTTTGGTTGTTGCGAAGACATGCCTTCTGCAGAACTGAATAAAAACGAAAGACTGCAGTGTTTTATATAAAGTAGACTAGTGTGTAACTTTACACGCTCATGCAGCTGAGTTAAAGGTGCCTTATCTGTCAGTAATAAGCATCCTTCATGATCTGGATCCCCACCAAAAACTAATGGGTTCTTCACTGATCCATGTCCAAATTTCCCAGATAATTTTGTGCATGTAAATGTGTTCATTACTTGTTGAATAAAGTTGCTAACTGACAAACAAACAGATAGACCAACACGGGCAAAGCCTCCTTGGCAGACGTAATGAAATATTCATGACTGACACAAAGACACATTTGCTGAGGTTGTGTGTGTGTGTTTGGCACACCGATGGAGTGTGGAGTTTCTTCGAGCTTCATCTAAGGGCACCTAGCACTTCCATTGTTAGCCTTCTGGGACAAACGATAAAAAATAGTTAAACTCTGAATGCAACAGGCTAAATCAATTTTGCTCCTCAGTACACATACCAACTCTGTATGATGTTTTAACATGCCAATTTCCATTTCACACCGAAGTTCTCCTTTAAGTGTGTGTGTTGGCAGGACTGATGAGTGTGACATTAAGTGTGTGTGTGTGTGTGTGTGTGTGTGTGTGTGTTTGCAGGACTGATGAGTGTGACATTAAGTGTCTGTGTGTGTGTTTGCAGGATGGATGAATGTGATATTAAGTGTGTGTGTGTGTTTGGCAGGACTGATGAGTGTGACATTAAGTATGTGTGTGTGTGTTTGCAGGACTGATGAGTGTGACATTAAGTGTGTGTGTGTGTGTGTGTGTGTGTGTGTGTGTGTGTGTGTGTGTGTGTGTGTGCAGGACGGATTAATGTGACATTAAGTGTGTGTGTGTGTATGTGTGTTTGCAGGACGGATGAGTGTGACATTAAGTGTGTGTGTGTGTTTGCAGGACGGATGAGTGTGACATTAAGTGTGTGTGTGTGTGCAGGACGGATGAGTGTGACATTAAGTGTGTGTGTGTGTGTGTGTGTGTGTGTGTGTTTGCAGGACGGATGAGTGTGACATTAAGTGTGTGTGTGTGTGTGTTTGCAGGACTGATGAGTGTGACATTAAGTGTGTGTGTGTGTGTGCAGGACGGATGAGTGTGACGTGTGTGTGTGTGTGTGTGTGCAGGACGGATGAATGTGACATTAAGTGTGTGTGTGTGTGTGTGTGTGTGTGTGTGTGTGTGTGCAGGACGAATGAGTGTGACATTAAGTGTGTGTGTGTGTGTTTGCAGGACGGATGAGTGTGACATTAAGTGTGTATGTGTGTGTGTGTGTGTGTGCAGGGCGGATGAATGTGACAGTCAGTGCTGAGGCCACACCATCCCAGGAGCTTTGTGGCAATGAGCTTGTGTCTGTGCCAGAGAAGGGTCGCATAGACATAGTCACACGCCCCCTGCTGGTTAAGGTAGGTCATAGCAAACATGACATACAGTATATTCCACTAGGGTGCCGAGCTCTATTCTATTCTTATATACTGTGTCTTTTATGCATCTGTTCTTGGCTGCCCCAAACAACATCTCACTATACTTTGTATAGTGACAATAAAGACTTCTACTACTACTTCTACTCTATAGAAAAGACTGTTTTCTTCTCAGCTATTTACAGTTGTTATGGAGGAATACAGTTGTTTAGCAGACTTTCACATGGACTGACTTGTTTGTGTTTTCAGGCGGAGGGGGTGGAGCAGACAGAGAGTTTCAGCTGGCTCTTGTGTCCAAAGAGTGAGTGTGAACCTCAGTGTCTTTAGCACCATCATAGCCCTGCCATTTTGGGAAGAGATTTAAAAGTGTCTTTGGTGTGTATGGAAAAAAAAATCCAAAATAATTTAGCTTATCTTATTGTCACATTTATTCCCACAGGGGGTGCTCTAACAGAGGAGGTGGAGCTGAAACTCCCAGCAACTGTAGTGGAGGGATCAGCCAGAGCCTCCGTGACTGTGCTGGGTACAACCTCATATTAGCACAATCACTTCTTCATATTAACAATTTGACATGTCCATTTAATCATTAGTCCCTGATGTATCTCCTCCTTAGTACCTGATGTACCTCCTGATCAGTTCCTGATGTACCTCCTGATCAGTTCCTGCTGTATCTCCTGATTAGTTCCTGGTGTATCTCCCCGTTAGTTCCTGATGTATCTCCTCATTAGTACCTGGTGTATCTCCTCATTAGTTCCTGGTGTATCTCCTGATTAGTTCCTGATGTATCTCCTGATTAGTTCCTGGTGTATCTCCCCGTTAGTTCCTGGTGTATCTCCTGATTAGTTCCTGATGTATCTCATTAGTACCTGATGTACCTCCTGATCAGTTCCTGATGTATCTCCTGATCAGTTCCTGATGTATCTCCTGATCAGTTCCTGGTGTATCTCCTGATTAGTTCCTGATGTATCTCCTCATTAGTTCCTGATGTATCTCATTAGTACCTGATGTATCTCCTCATTAGTACCTGATGTATCTCCTCATTAGTTCCTGATGTATCTCCTCATTAGTTCCTGATGTATCTCATTAGTACCTGATGTATCTCCTCATTAGTACCTGATGTATCTCCTCATTAGTTCCTGATGTATCTCCTCATTAGTTCCTGATGTATCTCCTCATTAGTTCCTGATATATCTCCTCATTAGTTCATGGTATTAGTATGCCGTATCTCCTCATTAGTTCCTGATGTGCTGTTAACCTTGTAGGAGACATCCTGGGTCGTGCTCTGAAGAACATTGACAGCCTCCTCCAGATGCCATATGGCTGTGGGGAGCAAAACATGGCCATCCTTTCCCCAAACATCTACATCCTGCAGTACCTACAGAACACTGGGCAGCTCACTGCAGACATCAAGGAGAAAGCCACCAATTTTCTCAAGAACGGTGAGAAGTTTATTTCCTTTTGTCAGTTGAATCTTGGAGTAAAGTGCAGGTGTACAAACAAGTGATTATTCTGCCTTATATCAGTTATTTTTTTAGGTTTGTGAATAAGTCTCTACAAGCCAGTCATATCGCTATAAAAAGGGCTATTACCAATAATATCCAACAGGATACCAGAGGCAACTGAACTACAAGCACAGGGATGGAGCTTACAGCACATTTGGCAGAGGACATGGAAACACTTGGTGAGTGAACCCAAGATAATAAAGCCATACCCCCACTTGGAAGATGTCATGCGCTTAAACTTAGCAGCTGAAAGGTCTTACCCTTCCTCTTTAGATGTCATGGTTAGACCACAGGGCCTTCCTTTAGACCACAGGTTCTGCTATTAGACCACAGATCTAATTATTTGACCACAGGTCCTTCAAATAGACCACACATCCTATTCAACACAGTATTCAGGCACTTAAGTAGAGACTAAACATGACCAACCAAAGACCATCATTCAGTATGAAAATATTCTCCATTTCTAAATAATTCCTCACCTCTTCTTCCAGGCTCACCGCATTTGTATTAAGGTCCTTTGGCAAAGCCAAGTCCTTCATCTATATTGACCCAAAAATTATTACTGGTGCCAACACCTGGCTTGAAGGAAGACTTAGACCAGATGGTGTCTATGTTATGCAAGGACAACTCTTCAACAACAGAATGAAGGTAGTTGTGCTATTAGTCTTAAAGGAGAACTTCGGTGTAAAATGAAAATTGGCATGTTAAAACATCATACCGAGTTGGTATGTGTACTGAGGAGCAAAATTGATTTAGCCTGTTGCATTCAGAGTTTAACTATTTTGTATAGTTTGACCCAGAAGGCTAACAATGGAAGTGGTAGGTGCCCTTAGACGAAGCATGACGACTACGCTATTTTTAAACCGTTCATAACAGCTCGAAGAAACTCCACACTCCATCGGTAGTACAACAAAGGCTCTGGCATTCAAAACAAAGCACTGAGAATATTGTAAATGTACACAGCGTTTATTTAAAAAACTGTTCTTACATGCAGTAGTTTGCAGTTGTTTCTCGTCGCCGCCATGATGAAAGTCCAAACAAGTCGATTGTACTACCTCTCCTCCTATTCTTCCTGCTGGTTCGTGTTCGTCAGTCGACTTGTGCGGACTTTCATCATGGCGGCGACGAGAAACTACAGCAAGGTACTGGCTGTCAAAACTGTTTTATTAATAAATGTTGTGTACACTTACAAAGTTCTCAGTGCCTCGTTTTTAATGTTGTGGTCTTTGTTGTGCTACTGATGGAGTGTGGAGTTTCTTCAAGCTGTTTTAATGGTTTAAAAATAGCGTAGTGGTCATGCTTCGTCTAAGGGCACCTACCACTTCCATTGTTAGCCTTCTGGGACAAACGATAAAAAATAGTTAAACTCTGAATGCAACAGGCTATATCAATGTTGCTCCTCAGTACACATACCAACTCGGTTTGATGTTTTAACATGCCAATGTTCATTTTACACCGAAGTTCTCCTTTAAAGTAAATAACAACAGCATTACTTGGTTTTAGGGCTCAGGCTACAGTTTCAGATGTGAGCTTTTGTTTTTTTCTTGTTTGTTGTAGGGAGGTGTAAATGATAATGTAACAATAACTGCTTACATTGCTGCCTCCATGCTTGAACTCAACATGACTCTTCAGGTATGTACAACATTACTTTGGTTAACAGTTTATAGCAAACCATCTCAAATGTATTAATAACAACCTCTATTTATAACAGAAATTTTACAATGTAAGGCAATGTACTTCTTATTTTAGGAAGTCACCCTGAATTTTCTAAAGTCCTCCGTCAGTGATGTCTCCAACACCTACGCCACTGCCCTACTGGCCTACACCTTCAGTCTTGCTGGAGAAGAGGACATCAGAGCTCAGCTTCTCAAACACTTGGACAGTGTAGCAACCTCTGATGGTAGGAGACATTTTACATGGTGCATGAACAGACACAGATAGACCAACACCTCAGCATGGTGTATTACAGGCACTGATAGACCAACACCTCAGCATGGTGTATTACAGGCACTGATAGACCAACACCTCAATACATTTTACATGGTATATTACAGGCACTGATAGACCAACACCTCAGCATGGTGTATCACAGGCACTGATAGACCAACACCTCAATACATTTTACATGGTATATTACAGGCACTGATAGACCAACACCTCAGCATGGTGTATTACAGGCACTGATAGACCAACACCTCAATACATTTTACATGGTATATTACAGGCACTGATAGACCAACACCTCAGCATGGTGTATTACAGGCACTGATAGACCAACACCTCAATACATTTTACATGGTATATTACAGGCACTGATAGACCAACACCTCAGCATGGTGTATTACAGGCACTGATAGACCAACACCTCAATACATTTTACATGGTATATTACAGGCACTAATAGACCAACACCTCAGCATGGTGTATTACAGGCACTGATAGACCAGCACCTCAGCATGGTGTATTACAGGCACTGATAGACCAACATTTCACCCAGCTTCCTTTTCCTCATGTGACTCATACCTTCTCAGGGAGTCTCCTGCACTGGTCGAAGTCCTCATCAGAGCGAGCTGATTCTCTGGCAGTGGAGACGAGCTCTTATGTGCTGTTAGCTGTTCTCACTAAGCCCACACTGACTACTGCTGACTTGGGCTATGCTGCCAGGATTGTCAGCTGGCTGGTGAAGCAGCAAAATCCATATGGAGGCTTCTCTTCCACACAGGTGCTCCACGCAGCCTTTCTGTTTAGAGGTCATATTTGGCATTGGTGTGTCTATGCTTTTGTCCAGAGTCTGTAATGTCCCTGCCTAAGTGTTGAGTGTGTGTTCTCTCAGGACACGGTGGTGGCACTGCAGGCTCTGGCTCTGTACGCCACCAGGGTCTTCAGCCCACACGGCTCCAGCACAGTCACAGTCCAGTCAGCAGGGGGCACCAAACACCAGCTTGATGTGAACCAGCACAATACACTACTGTACCAGGAGAGGGCGCTGCAGGATGTTCCTGGGAAGTACAGCATCGAGGTCAAGGGATCTGCATGTGCTTCTGTGGGGGTCAGTGTGATCGATCACTTCTACCTCGACCCTAAACTCTTAATGATGGCCATTCTGTTAGTGATGTTTCTTCATGTCTGAGCCCTTATCTGTGACAGGTGGCTCTTTTCTACAACATCCCCACTCCCACCAGCCACTCCACCTTGAGCATCACGGCTCAGGCCAAGCCTCTGACTGAGGGAGAGTGCAACAAGGCCAATGGACAGGCCTTCAACTTGAAAATCACTGTCCAGTGAGTGCTTCTGTTTAGAGTATGTCTTCCTCACGTATACGCACCAAGCAAAATAAAGAACAAAGTAAGACAATGGGCCAGTGGGCTTAATCAGATCTTAAAGGTCAACCATTTCCTAACCAGAGTTGCTTCTTGTTTTGCCAATGTTCATAAAATATCTGCTCTACTTACAGACCAGTTGAATGTGTCAAACTCTCACTTGTCCTTGTGCAGGTATAGTGGGCCCCAGCAGAGCACCAACATGGCCATAATGGATGTGGCAATGCTGTCTGGCTTCAGTGCTGACTATGCCAGTGTAAGTCATTGAAATGGAACTCATGACTGTGCTCAAGCATACACTACATGCGTACTGTACCAGAGTCCTCCTCCTCCAAGCGTACTAGCTTACCGTACCCCAGTATTAGCTTACCGTACCCCAGTACTAGCTTACCGTACCCCAGTATTAGCTTACCGTACCCCAGTATTAGCTTACCGTACCCCAGTATTAGCTTACCGTACCCCAGTACATGCATACCGTACCCCAGTACATGCGTACCGTACCCCAGTACATGCATACCATACCCCAGTATTAGCTTACCGTACCCCAGTACTAGCTTACCGTACCCCAGTATTAGCTTACCGTACCCCAGTATTAGCTTACTGTACCCCAGTACATGCATACCATACCCCAGTATTAGCTTACTGTACCCCAGTACATGCATACCATACCCCAGTATTAGCTTACCGTACCCCAGTACTAACTTACCGTACCCCAGTACATGCATACCGTACCCCAGTACATGCTTACCGTACCCCAGTACATGCATACCATACCCCAGTACTAGCTTACCGTACCCCAGTACTAACTTACCGTACCCCAGTACATGCATACCGTACCCCAGTACATGCTTACCGTACCCCAGTACATGCATACCGTACCCCAGTATTAGCTTACCGTACCCCAGTACATGCATACCGTACCCCAGTACATGCATACCGTACCCCAGTATTAGCTTACCGTACCCCAGTACTAGCTTACCGTACCCCAGTATTAGCTTACCGTACCCCAGTATTAGCTTACCGTACCCCAGTACATGCATACCGTACCCCAGTACATGCGTACCGTACCCCAGTACATGCATACCATACCCCAGTACTAACTTACCGTACCCCAGTACATGCGTACCATACCCCAGTACTAGGTTACTGTACCCCAGTACTAGCTTACCGTACCCCAGTACATGCATACCGTACCCCAGTATTAGCTTACCGTACCCCAGTATTAGCTTACCGTACCCCAGTATTAGCTTACTGTACCCCAGTATTAGCTTACCGTACCCCAGTATTAGCTTACCGTACCCCAGTACTAGCTTACCGTACCCCAGTACATGCATACCGTACCCCAGTACATGCATACCATACCCCAGTATTAGCTTACCGTACCCCAGTACTAGCTTACCGTACCCCAGTATTAGCTTACCGTACCCCAGTATTAGCTTACTGTACCCCAGTACATGCATACCGTACCCCAGTACATGCATACCATACCCCAGTACTAGCTTACCGTACCCCAGTACATGCATACCGTACCCCAGTACATGCTTACCGTACCCCAGTACATGCATACCGTACCCCAGTATTAGCTTACCGTACCCCAGTACATGCATACCGTACCCCAGTACATGCATACCGTACCCCAGTATTAGCTTACCGTACCCCAGTATTAGCTTACCGTACCCCAGTATTAGCTTACTGTACCCCAGTACATGCATACCGTACCCCAGTACATGCATACCATACCCCAGTACTAACTTACCGTACCCCAGTACATGCGTACCATACCCCAGTACTAGGTTACTGTACCCCAGTACTAGCTTACCGTACCCCAGTACATGCATACCGTACCCCAGTATTAGCTTACCGTACCCCAGTACATGCATACCGTACCCCAGTATTAGCTTACCGTACCCCAGTATTAGCTTACCGTACCCCAGTATTAACTTACTGTACCCCAGTATTAGCTTACCGTACCCCAGTATTAGCTTACCGTACCCCAGTACTAGGTTACTGCACCCCAGTACTAGCTTACCGTACCCCAGTACATGCATACCGTACCCCAGTATTAGCTTACCGTACCCCAGTACATGCATACCGTACCCCAGTATTAGCTTACCGTACCCCAGTATTAGCTTACCGTACCCCAGTATTAGCTTACCGTACCCCAGTATTAGCTTACTGTACCCCAGTATTAGCTTACCGTACCCCAGTATTAGCTTACCGTACCCCAGTACTAGGTTACTGCACCCCAGTACTAGGTTACCGTACCCCCAGTACTAGGTTACTGCACCCCAGTACGAAACACAGCGATCACGCTGGTCAAATATACTGGCTTTTAGGGGTCAAGTGTACTTTGTTACGGTATGGAAGTCTGCCCTTAGTCTGGGGGCCAAGTCCATAATGGTGCTGATGTCTAGTTCTGTCTCCACAGCTACAGCGCAGCATCTTTGTGGACCGAGTGGACAAGAAACACGACCACATCCTTGTGTATCTGTCAACGGTGTGTTACAACCACTCACACTCACAGTCTTCAAACATTCCTCATAGGTTTACCCAACATTGCTCACACATTTACCCAACATTCCTCACACATTTACCCACCATTCCTCATAGATTTACCCAACATTCCTCACACATTTACCCAACATTCCTCACACATTTACCCAACATTCCTCAGACATTTACCCAACATTCCTCATCGGTTTACCCAACATTCCTCACACATTTACCCAACATTCCTCATAGATTTACCCAACATTCCTCACACATTTACCCAACATTCCTCATAGATTTACCCAACATTCCTCACACATTTACCCAACATTCCTCATTGGTTTACCCAACATTCCTCACACATTTACCCAACATTCCTCATAGATTTACCCAACATTCCTCACACATTTACCCAACATTCCTCAGACATTTACCCAACATTCCTCATCGGTTTACCCAACATTCCTCACACATTTACCCAACAGGTCACACGTGATTGTGTCTGCCCTGCATTAATCTGTTGTGCTCTTGTGTTGTGTCAGATTCCACAGGGTCCACCTATCTATTACAATCTGCGCATCCAACAGGATCTCCCAGTGAACAACCTGAAGCCAGCAGTGGTCAAGGTGTACGACTACTACCAACCCAGTATGTGTTCCTTAGTATTGTAGACATACACCCCAGTTAGTGTTCCTTATAGACAAGCATTGTAGACACACATCCCAGTTAGTGTTCCTTAAAGACAAGTATTGTAGACACACATGCTGTATGACTACTGCTAACCCAGTAAGACTCTCTTATGAGTCGGTATCTCATGCAAACACACATGACACAGCTGGTGTGTGCTGGTCGGTATCTCATGCAAACACACATGACACAGCTGGTGTGTGCTGGTCGGTATCTCATGCAAACACACATGACACAGCTGGTGTGTGCTGGTGGCAGCTGCCTGATGGTGAAATCTCCCTCTCTCTCAGGTGACCAGGCTGAAGCGGAGTACTCATCCCCTTGTGCATAGGAGAGTGTCCCGATGTGTTGAGCCTCTGTGTGTGTGTGTTCCTCTTAATCACAAATATAAAAGTATGTCCTCATATTAAAATGGCCTTGTGCACGTGTGTGTGTGTGTGCGTGTGTGTGTGTGTGCGCGCGTGCGCATAAGATGTCCAGATGAATCTATCTGTGTATATGTGTGTGTGTGTGTGTGTGTGTGTGTGTGTGTGTGTGTGTTCTTCTCAATGACGTATATCAAAGTATATCTACATGTTAAGATGGGTTAATGTGTGTGTGTTTGTGGTGGCTAAGAAGAGACACAAACAGGTGGAAAGTTAATAATAAATGTTTTAAAAATACATTCATGATGTGTGCTTACAAAAGCATTAGGTTATGTACACATTACATGTGTTAAAAATACATTCATGATGTGTGCTTAAATAGTACTCATGCTTTTAATATTAAACGTATCATGAATAAATAATTTAATTTCCAGTGTGTGTGTCAGTTAATACTACAATTACAGTTAATACATCACATTACAATTACTACATCACATTACAGTTAATACATCACATTACAGTTAATACATCACATTACAATTAATACATCACATTACAGTTGATACATCACATTACAGTTAATACATCACATTACAATTAATACATCACATTACAGTTAATACATCACATTACAGTTAATACTAAAATTACAGTTCATACATCACATTACAGTTAATACTAAAATTACAGTTCATACATCACATTACAGGCCACAGTTCAACCCTATGTAGGGTTTAAGCCTATGTAGATCTTAAGCCTATGTAGAGTTTAACCCTATGTAGGGTTTAAGCCTATGTAGATTTTAAGCCTATGTAGGGTTTAAGCCTATGTAGGGTTTAAGCCTATGTAGATTTTAAGCCTATGTAGAGTTTAACCCTATGTAGAGTTTAAGCCTATGTAGACCAAATAAAGCATGCCTTTTTTTGTTTTGGCTGCCTTTTAATAAACTTTGAATTCAGCAGCATCACATGTAAAATCACATGTAAAATATTAGCAGTGGTTGAGCTACAGGGGATAGAACAGGCTGGCAGGATACGAACAGATGACCAAATTAAATGCAAAGGAAAGGCACGTTTCAACAATTTTGTGTCCATGCGCTTCTTGGGGTCTGGGGTGCGACGTTGTCCGCAACTTGTGCAGTGCTGCATGGGGCCGCAGGGTGGCAGCATTTGGTGTGTTTGTGGTTGCGTGTGCATGTGTTGCAGCCGGCTATGGTGGCGATGTATGTGTGTCCATGAGGCGGGAAGGGAAACCCTTTCTTACCGTTTAAAACCGAACAGCACCAAAGTGAGCGAGCATGGCTGGAGTGTTCGACATAGATTTGGACCAGCCGGAGGAAAATGTTTCCGACGAGGAGCTGGAGGAGGTAAAACGGCGGACACGTGTGGAAGCATGTTCTTTTTGGCTAAGGATAAGCTAACACAGGGCCGCAGTAGTGTAATGACAGGCGAGGTAAGGCCCAGCTCTGACATCGCTAGCGATACTCAACAACCGCACAGCTAGCTAGCAGCGTGCCTGCTCTTGCACCGGAATGGCAATTCGGCAATCCTACCAAACTGTTCATGAACACCAGCTGACACATCCTTGCGTTTTTTTCTCGAGTGCTTGAATGTGCTCCTAAACATAATGGCGCATTTAGTTGATTCATCGTTAGGCTGGGCAGAGTTTGTAACGCTAGCTATCCAGTCAAATATGCGAGCTATGGTATCGCGTTTCACCATCTGATGTTTTACAAATTACTTGAGCGTGCCGTGAAACCCCAGTAGTGACTTACCTGATTTGAGTTAGAGCGGATTTGATTGCTCTCGACAGGACAGGAGTTTACTGTTGGACATCTCAACTCTCAAAGCCTGCCTGAGACTTTAAACATCGCCCATGATAAGCGAACTCGCTAGCTAAAGTTGTTTTACATTCGCTTTAAACTGTCAACTTAAGCACTTAGACTGCAGTATCACATATGCATATCATAGCTGAAGTCGTTATCTTGATTATTATCAGTGAGCTACGAGTTTATGAGCAGAACACTTAGTGACTGATTACAGAGGGTAATAATAGTGTGTGGACATTAAGACCTTGGTAAACGTATTTACGCTCCGAGTACCTTGATTACTGTTTTAACAGTTATCAAACTATTTCCTAACAACATGGCCTGGATTGTGTGGACTTATTTCATCGCCATGTTTTTTTCTTTTCTCATGTTATTTTAGGCGCAGATCACTGACTTCATGGATCAGTGCAGTGGATTCGAGTTGTAAGTACACAGACGCCTTGATCAATACATATATATATATATATAACTGTCAACTCAATGCTGACCAGGGCTGGAATTTCGTCATTTTAGGGGCAAGGCCACTTGGGCCTTTGTGTTGTCAATTTTGTGAAGGGCATCAGGGCCACTGTGGCCTTCTGGCAGATATTTTTCAAGGGCAAAAGGCCAAATTGAGAGGGCACGATGGCCCTCGTGAAATTCCTGCCCTGATGCTGACTAAACACGGGCCTAGTTTGGCCTCAGTGTTCGCGCGAAGTTAATTTTGTGGGCTGGTGCGCGCTTCATATTTGGAATGCCGCAAAGGACATGCAGGGATGTGAGCAGAGGAGCCGCTGGTCGAGGTTGCCGTTTCGGTCATTCTTGGGGACCTTAGCAGGGCACATTTAACTACAAACTGCCCCAACAAGGCAAAGAGCACATTAAATGCCCCAGCAAGGCAAAGCGTACATTAAATGGGTGCCAGTCTGTACTCATACTACACTATCTGATGGGTGCCAGTCTGTGCCCGTACTACACTATCTGATGGGTGCCAGTCTGTGCCCGTACTACACTATCTGGTGTCAGATCGGCCAGCCTGGTGTCGGAGCAGGTTGCAGCACCAGTTGCACTGAGTGGAGTGGAGTAGAAGTATTTATTGTCACTATACAGAGTTACTGTGAGCTAACGACAGGGTTGAGTGCGCAGTATCAGGGTTGAGTGCGCAGTATCAGGGTTGAGTGCGCAGTATCAGGGTTGAGTGCGCAGTATCAGGGTTGAGTGTGAGTCTCGGTGGGAGATTGATTGGCTTTTGCTCCAGTGCTGTCAGAACAACTTTGAGCTAAACACCTCATTATAGTATCCGACAGTCGTATGTCTTCTATGGAAACCAGCACTCCTCAGAACCTGCGGTGGGAGTCTGTCGTCATCTCCATCTTTAAACATGAGAGGAGGGCGGGGCTTCCTGACATGGCACAGGAACAGGAAGTGCCTTTCTGTGGGAGCTGCTGCCCCAGTTGTGGTGCTGACTCGAACTGTGTGTGTGCCTCAGTAACATGCAGGACTGTGTGTGTGTGTGTGTGTGTGTGTGTGTGTGTGCCTCAGTAACATACAGGACTGTGTGTGTGTGTGTGTCCCTCAGTAACATGCAGGACTGTGTGTGTGTGTGTGAGTGTCCCTCAGTAACATGCAGGACTGTGTGTGTGTGTGTGTGTGTGTGTCCCTCAGTAACATGCAGGACTGTGTGTGTGTGTGTGTGTGTGTGTGTGTGTCCCTCAGTAACATGCAGGACTGTGTGTGTGTGTGTGTGTGTGTCCCTCAGTAACATGCAGGACTGTGTGTGTGTGTGTGTCCATAGACATACTATACATAGACGGAGCATTGGTTGCTGGGACACGAGAAATACTGCCGCCATCTTGGAGCAGGGATCAGACTGTCTAAGCAATACAGCGAAGCCTATTTGTGATCATGAATAAGTCATTCAAGTAACAATATTCAAATATTAATGTTGTTGGGTAAGATAGAATTTGTTTTTACTCTGTATGCATTGAAAGAGATTGGTGGTTTCAGCTGATATAAAAGCACTCAGGTGTTTATATATAGATATCTAATGTATTGTTATGCCCAATTGGCTCAGAGCGGAGATAACGTAAGGGAGCCCACACCGAATGTAATGTTAACAATGAACATTTATTAAAACAAGTTTCAAACGAGAACTAGGATGACTACATACTGAACAACAGCACAATAGCAGTTTTGCTTGTTGTGCTAACTTCAATATGAAGCTATAATTATAGCAGGTGGATGGAATGCAGAAAGACAACACGAACGACGTCAAACGTTTGAACAAGGACTATTGCAACAATATCTACAAAACACTTCAGCCAGTGTTAGTTAGCAAACTAAAACGCAACGTAAAGTAGTTTAGCAACTCAATTGTAACCTTTTGAAAATTTGTCAGTCTCTCTATGCGCCGTAAGTTGCCCTTCTTTTGCACCACGGCCCTCTCTATAAGCTGAACACTAACAGCGCCTATGAATAAAAATAAAAAAAACAGATTTGATTTGAGATTTCACCTGGCAAAATAACATGCTAAAAATAATTTGGCGACCAGAATCACTGATTCAGGCTACATTAAACAGGTGTATGTTGATTTTAGCAATAGGATGTGTTGTCGTTTAGGTGGGTCGGATGCAGTGACAGATTTATTTAATAAGCATGACGAAAAGTCTTGGGCTGAACTAGCGATATATACAAAAAACAGCCTGTAGTTCAATGTCAGAAGGTGGAAACAGTTGCACCAAGCCTACACTGCAGGCGATTTATCCCACAACAACCTGATTGTAAAAGTTGGACGCTGTAGTGAGTCATGTCTTTAAATAACCCACCAAGCTACACGGAGCAGAAAATGAAAAAAATAGAAGGGGCTGCAAATAAACTTGAGACAACTGCTCAATTATTCGCAGTTGTCACATGTCATATGTTTATTTTATCAATGTGTGTTGTTACTGAGGGGATTTGGAAGCAGCGACAGTTGCTCTTTAATTAATTAAGAATAATGAAAGCCTTCAAGAAGCCTTTGTTATAGCCTACTATAACCTACTAGCGATACAGCCAGTTTAAAATTAGTGGTGTTTAGCGAGGTACTGTTAATAAAATGCGCTAACAGTTCATTTGTCCTGTCAAACGGATTAAGCTGAATGGAGCGTATCCCCGCTCCAAGATGGCGGCTCCGCGTCTCGTCAGCACCTATTGGCAGTAACGCCCCATGCTCCGTCTATGTATAGTATGTCTATGTGTGTGTCCCTTAGTAACATGGAGGACTGTGTGTGTGTGTGTGCGTGTGTGTGTGTGTCCCTTAGTAACATGGAGGACTGTGTATGTGTGTGTAACTGTGTGTGTGTCCCTCAGTGACATGGAGAACTGTGTGTGTGTGTGTGTGTGTGTGTGTGTGTGTGTGTGTGTGTAACTGTGTGTGTCCCTCAGTGACATGGAGGACTGTTTGTGTGTAACTGTGTGTGTGTGTGTGTGTGTCCCTCAGTAACATGGAGGACTGTGTGTGTGTGTCCCTCAGTGACATGGAGGGCTGTGTGGTCCTGACCTTAAGTGTGTGTGTGTGTGTGTGTGTGTGTGTGTGTGGGGGTCCCTCAGTAACATGGAGGACTGCGAGAGGATCGAGATATCTGAGGACAGTGTGAACCAGGGCGCGGAGAACATCAGGCCGGAGTGCTTCGAGCTTCTACGAGTACTGGGAAAGGGCGGCTATGGGAAGGTAAGAGTGTGTGTGTGTGTGTGTGTGTGGGTTGGGGAAGGGTGGCTATGGGAAGGTAAGAGTGTGTTGTGTGTCTGTGTGTGTGTGTGTGTGTGTGTGTGTGTTGGGTAAAGGCAGATATGGGAAGGTAAGACTGTGTGTGTGTGTGTGTGTTGGGTAAAGGCAGATATGGGAAGGTAAGACTGTGTTTGTGTGTGTGTGTGTGTGTGTGTGTGTGCAGGGCTCTAAAGTGACCTAATTTCTTAAATGTGCGATTTAAAAAAAATTGAGGTTGCACCTGTGCAACGCACTGGTCGAGGGGAAAAAATATTATAAAAAAATAGTTAACAAGTCTCCCGGTGGTTTAACAACAGATACACATGAGGGCCGTATCGTGGTCTAAACCAATCAGATATAGCGAAAGGCGGGACCTCTGTTTGATTGGCTATGGTGTAGATGTCCCTGTACGTGTCTACGTTTGTAATAGGGATGGCAGATACGAAACAGGCGTCTCGGCACAGTGTCGAGATCCCGAAGCACAAGTGTTTCGAAACACTGCTTCAAAGCTCGTTTCAAAACGCCCATGTCACGTGATGATGACGACACGAGGTTTTGCGAGTTTCACAACTGCAAGTTTCTGCCCGCTTAGCCTCCTGGGTTTTTGTGATAGTGACGTTTTCAGTTTGGTTATTTCAATGTAGGAGTCAGAATGGAAATAGGTATAGAGCAGCAAAGAAGGAGTCCTAGCTAGTTCGCTAACTTGTTACTCTAGCCCATACTGTTCATAAAAAACTGACAGTGACTTCCCCCTGAAAAGCGAACTGAGAAACGTGACGGAAATAAAATTAGTTAACAGGGCAGCAGTCACTTCATTATGCGGAAAATGCATGAAAGAGATCGTTGATGTCGCAACCAAAATAGTCTGAGGAGTTAAGGAGTTTCTTCTTGTCACTAAACATGCGGAACACAAGCAACTTAATGACAATCAGTGGATGCTAGAATTGCCCTTTGTAACTGATCTTACTACACTACCTACTAACTACATGTTAAACGAACTTAATTTGGAGCTGCAAGGACAAGACAAAAGCATGGTCGACATGAGACATAAGCTCAGTTAATGCATTCAAACGAAAAATGAAATTGCTGCCCTCAAAGTTGCAGCGCTATGATTTGGGAAACGTTCAAAACCTCACATCGGAGCTGGAGAAACAAGGGCGTGTGCGCAAATTGACAGTGTGTGCTACACACAGCTCCAGACTATGCAACCCTGTCTGACTCCCTCCAGTGCAGGTCATCGTCAGATTAATTAAGTCCTGGCAATAGATAATTGCAAATGTATTACAGTTATGCTCTAAAGGTTCATTCGAAAGTAATACTTTTGTATTATAATTGTGCTGTAAATGTTCATTATATCATAATACAATTGCATTAAAGTTGTGCTGTAAAGGTTTATGCATGGATGCATAATCCATCATCATCCTCAGTAGATCGCGGTGACATGGTCGTTTTAAAAGTAGCTCATGAGCCAAAAAATAGTGGGCACCCCTGGTATAGATTGATAGGCTGCAGACAGCGATAGTGACCACTAGATGTCACTGTGGAGACGGGTTTCGGAATGTTTCAGAAGCCTCGAATCTTGACAACGCAATTGTTTCAACTGTTTCAGTGTTTCATGAAGCCTCGCCCTGCCCACCACTAGTTTGTAAATGCATGTGCTGCAGGCAGCGGGTGAATAGCCTAGGCTAGTCAGACAAACCGAGTGCATGCGTCGCGGATGAGGAGATGAACAACAATGAAAAGAACAATCGACAAATTCTTCAAGTTAAGGTCGGAGACCGCAGAAAATCAGGACCAATGTTCTGACACGGAGCCATCATCGACAACATCCCAGGTTATTTCAAGCCCTGGTTCGATCCACTCCGAGCCAGGGTCCACTGAAAGCAAAAAGGGAAGAGTACAGTGGTCCCTCGTTATTCGCGGGAGTTACGTTCTAAAAATAACCCGCGATAGGCGAAATCCGCGAAGTAGTCAGCTTTATTTTCTACAATTATTATAGATGTTTTAAGGCTGTAAAACCCCTCACTACACTTATACACTTTTCTCAGACAGGCAAAGTTCACACTTGCAAACATACAGCAGTCACACAGCTAGCGGTGGAAGATTTATGTAAATTTTACAAGTTGAGCGCATTCTGTACTGTACAGGAGATTGCATGCACTAAAAAAATCAGCGAAACAGCGAGGTAAACCGCGATATAGCGAGGGACCACTGTATATACATTTCAGAGAGAGTGGCTTGACCACTTTCCCTGGCTAAGATATAGTAAAACCGATAATATAATGCACTGCATTTACTGTAAAGAGTGCGGGAAGACCATGGCCGGCAATAGTGCATTTGTGACTGGTTGTAATACATCGAATCGAAACACTGAAAAAGCACAACGTGTCTATACAGCACACTACATGCCGCGATAAATGCACTGCCCGAGTAGCCTGGTAAACCAGCCCCTCGTACTTCATTTCATTTTGAATCACATCACATCTCTGTACAAAATGAAGTGAAGTACGAGGGGCAGGTTTACCAGGCTACTGCCCAAGTGCCACCTCTCCCCGCCGCCTTTCAGCAGCAGGCAGCAGTTCAGGGTGTTAATGAGATGTTGGGCCTTAAAACATTTCCATTTATAAATAAGATTTTCTTTTATTCATCGAGATTTTTAAAGTTTACATTTTATCTTTTTGAAGCATTTTAAACAGGCTCACCTGTTTTCAGTAGGTTACCTGTCTTATACAATTGTGTTCTTAAGGAAAGTTATGTTTACCTGATTCTGAGTTAATTATTTACAAGTCTATATTGCCTATATGGACAGTAATTAAAAAAATGAACCTGTAAAACTGCGGTGTTAAATGCGATGCTATCAAAAATCTGTGTGCACCTAACTTTTGTACTTGTGCACCCAAGAAAAATAGTTAGGCGTACCAGTACAACCAGTGCCAAAAGTTAGTCTAGAGCCCTGTAGAGTGTGTGTGTGTGTGTGTGTGTGTGTGTGTGTGTTGGGTAAAGGCAGATATGGGAAGGTAAGAGAGAGTATGTGTGTGTGTGTGTGTTGGGTAAAAACAGATATGGGAAGGTAAGAGTGTGTGTGTGTGTATATGTGTGTGTGTGTGTGTATATGTGTGTGTGTGTGTGTGTGTGTGTGTTGGGTAAAGGTGGCTATGGGAAGGTAAGAGTGTGTGTGTGTGTGTGTGTGTGTGTGTGTTGGGGAAGGGCGGCTATAGGAAGGTAAGAGTGTGTGTGTGTGTGTGTGTGTGTTGGGGGAGGGGTGGCTATAGGAAGGTAAGAGTGTGTGTGTGTGTGTGTGTGTGTTGGGGGAGGGGTGGCTATAGGAAGATAGGAAGGTAAGAGTGTGTGTGTGTGTGTGTTGGGGGAGGGGCGGCTATAGGAAGGTAAGAGTGTGTGTGTGTGTGTGTGTGTGTTGGGGGAGGGGCGGCTATAGGAAGGTAAGAGTGTGTGTGTGTGTTGGGGAAGGGTGGCTATAGGAAGGTAAGAGTGTGTGTGTGTGTGTGTGTGTGTGTTGGGGAAGGGTGGCTATAGGAAGGTAAGAGTGTGTGTGTGTGTGTGTTGGGGGAGGGGCGGCTATAGGAAGGTAAGAGTGTGTGTGTGTGTGTGTGTGTGTGTGTTGGGGAAGGGTGGCTATAGGAAGGTAAGAGTGTGTGTGTGTGTGTGTTGGGGGAGGGGCGGCTATAGGAAGGTAAGAGTGTGTGTGTGTGTGTGTGTGTGTGTGTGTGTTGGGGAAGGGTGGCTATAGGAAGGTAAGAGTGTGTGTGTGTGTGTTGGGGAACTGTGGCTATAGGAAGGTAAGAGTGTGTGTGTGTGTGTGTGTGTGTGTTGGGGAAGGGTGGCTATAGGAAGGTAAGAGTGTGTGTGTGTGTGTTGGGGGAGGGGTGGCTATAGGAAGGTAAGAGTGTGTGTGTGTGTGTGTGTTGGGGAAGGGTGGCTATAGGAAGGTAAGAGTGTGTGTGTGTGTGTTGGGGAACTGTGGCTATAGGAAGGTAAGAGTGTGTGTGTGTGTGTGTGTGTGTGTGTGTGTGGATATGGGAAGGCCAGTGTTAGTGGTGACGTTCTGCCCCTCCTTGTGGACAGACCATGGCACCACCATCACAGGTGTGTAATGGCAGTGGATGGGCATGTGCATATACACACATTACACACATTACACCCACTGCAGAAAGGGCGGTTCAGTGACAGTCAGTGGTGTTTGAATGGGAGTGAGTGGTGTTTAAATGGGAGTGAGTGGTGTTTAAATAAGAGTGAGTGGTGTTTACATAAGAGTGAGTGGTGTTTGAATGGGAGTGAGTGGTGTTTAAATAAGAGTGAGTGGTGTTTACATAAGAGTGAGTGGTGTTTGAATGGGAGTGAGTGGTGTTTAAATAGGAGTGAATGGTGTTTAAATGGGAGTGAGTGGTGTTTAAATAAGAGTGAGTGGTGTTAAAATAAGAGTGAGTGGTGTTAAAATAAGAGTGAGTGGTGTTTGAATGGGAGTGAGTGGTGTTTGAATGGGAGTGAGTGGTGTTAAAATAAAGAGTGAGTGGTGTTTGAATGGGAGTGAGTGGTGTTTGAATGGGAGTGAGTGGTGATTAAATAAGAGTGAGTGGTGTTTGAATGGGAGTGAGTGGTGTTTGAATGGGAGTGAGTGGTGTTTGAATGGGAGTGAGTGGTGTTTAAATGGGAGTGAGTGGTGTTTAAATAAGAGTGAGTGGTGTTTACATAAGAGTGAGTGGTGTTTGAATGGGAGTGAGTGGTGTTTAAATAAGAGTGAGTGGTGTTTACATAAGAGTGAGTGGTGTTTGAATGGGAGTGAGTGGTGTTTAAATAGGAGTGAATGGTGTTTAAATGGGAGTGAGTGGTGTTTAAATAAGAGTGAGTGGTGTTGAAATAAGAGTGAGTGGTGTTAAAATAAGAGTGAGTGGTGTTTGAATGGGAGTGAGTGGTGTTTGAATGGGAGTGAGTGGTGTTAAAATAAAGAGTGAGTGGTGTTTGAATGGGAGTGAGTGGTGTTTGAATGGGAGTGAGTGGTGATTAAATAGGAGTGAGTGGTGTTTGAATGGGAGTGAGTGGTGTTTGAATGGGAGTGAGTGGTGTTTAAATAAGAATGAGTGGTGTTTGAATGGGAGTGAGTGGTGTTTAAATAGGAGTGAGTGGTGTTTAAATAGGAGTGAATGGTGTTTAAATAAGAGTGAGAGGTGTTTAAATAAGAGTGAGAGGTGTTTATATAAGAGTGAGTGGTGTTTACATAAGAGTGAGTGGTGTTTACATAAGAGTGAGTGGTGTTTGAATGGGAGTGAGTGGTGTTTGAATGGGAGTGAGTGGTGTTTAAATAAGAGTGAGTGGTGTTTAAATAAGAGTGAGTGGTGTTTAAATAAGAGTGAGTGGTATTTAAATGGGAGTGAGTGGTGTTTGAATGGGAGTGAGTGGTGTTTAAATAAGAATGAGTGGTGTTTACATAAGAGTGAGTGGTGTTTGAATGGGAGTGAGTGGTGTTTAAATAGGAGTGAATGGTGTTTAAATGGGAGTGAGTGGTGTTTAAATAAGAGTGAGTGGTGTTGAAATAAGAGTGAGTGGTGTTAAAATAAGAGTGAGTGGTGTTTGAATGGGAGTGAGTGGTGTTTGAATGGGAGTGAGTGGTGTTAAAATAAAGAGTGAGTGGTGTTTGAATGGGAGTGAGTGGTGTTTGAATGGGAGTGAGTGGTGATTAAATAGGAGTGAGTGGTGTTTGAATGGGAGTGAGTGGTGTTTGAATGGGAGTGAGTGGTGTTTAAATAAGAATGAGTGGTGTTTGAATGGGAGTGAGTGGTGTTTAAATAGGAGTGAGTGGTGTTTAAATAGGAGTGAATGGTGTTTAAATAAGAGTGAGAGGTGTTTAAATAAGAGTGAGAGGTGTTTATATAAGAGTGAGTGGTGTTTACATAAGAGTGAGTGGTGTTTACATAAGAGTGAGTGGTGTTTGAATGGGAGTGAGTGGTGTTTGAATGGGAGTGAGTGGTGTTTAAATAAGAGTGAGTGGTGTTTAAATAAGAGTGAGTGGTGTTTAAATAAGAGTGAGTGGTATTTAAATGGGAGTGAGTGGTGTTTGAATGGGAGTGAGTGGTGTTTAAATAAGAATGAGTGGTGTTTGAATGGGAGTGAGTGGTGTTTGAATGGGAGTGAGTGGTGTTTAAATGGGAGTGAGTGGTGTTTGAATGGGAGTGAATGGGCAGAAAATTACCTCATGTTCTAAAGTACACATATGGTCTGTGTGAGTGTGTTTTAGCACTATTTGTCATTAAAACATCGCTAGCACTAGGGGGTGAGTGTACTAGCTAGCACTAGGGGGTGAGTGTACTAGCTAGCACTAGGGGGTGAGTGTACTAGCTAGCACTAGGGGGTGAGTGTACTAACGCTGTTATATCCGGTCTTGCTACACATGTGAAATAATGTCTATAAATTCCCCTTCTAAAGTGATGGGGAAACCCTGTGTTTAGAAATGTTTATAAATTCCCCTTCTGAAGTGACAGGGAAACCTTGTGTTGTCGTCCATCTGTAGGTCTTCCAGGTGCGCAAAGTGGCGGGAGCCGCGTCAGGCAAAATATTCGCCATGAAAGTTTTAAAGAAGGTAGGTGCATAAAGGCTGCATGAAGAAGGTAGGCTGCATAAGGAAGGTAGGCTGCATGATGAAGGTAGGCTGCATCAAGAAGGTAGGCTGCATAAGGAAGGTAGGCTGCATAAGGAAGGTAGGCTGCATAAGGAAGGTAGGCTGCATGATGAAGGTAGGCTGCATCAAGAAGGTAGGCTGCATAAGGAAGGTAGGCTGCATAAGGAAGGTAGGCTGCATAAGGAAGGTAGGCTGCATGATGAAGGTAGGCTGCATGAGGAAGGTAGGCTGCATGAAGAAGGTAGGCTGCATAAGGAAGGTAGGCTGCATGATGAAGGTAGGCTGCATAAGGAAGGTAGGCTGCATAAGGAAGGTAGGCTGCATGATGAAGGTAGGCTGCATGATGAAGGTAGGCTTGCATGATGAAGGTAGGCTGCATAAGGAAGGTAGGCTGCATAATTAAGGTAGGCTGCATCAAGAGGGTAGGCTGCTAAAGGCTGCATAAAGAAGGTAGGCTGCATAAGGAAGGTAGGCTGCATGATGAAGGTAGGCTGCATGATGAAGGTAGGCTGCATGATGAAGGTAGGCTGCATGATGAAGGTAGGCTGCATAAGGAAGGTAGGCTGCATGAAGAAGGTAGGCTGCATAAGGAAGGTAGGCTGCATAAGGAAGGTAGGCTGCATCATAGACATCCTATACATAGACAGAGCATGGAACGTTACTGCTAATAGGCGCTGACGAGAGGCGGGGCCGTCATCTTGGAACGGTGATGCGCTCCATTCAGCGTAATCCGTTTGACAGGACAAATGAACTGTCAGCGCATTTTATTAACAGTACCTCGCTAAACACCACTAATTATGACCGCTGCTAGCGAAGCTAGCGAAAGCGGTCATTATAGAGTTGCCGCAACTTTTTTTTTTTTGACACCTAGCTTCGCCAATAAACATCGCCCCCTATGACGAAATGTCACAAAATTTAGTACACATGAAAAGAAAGTTGTTTAGAGATGGCAAGTCAACTTTGACCAAATTTGAGCAATTAAAAACCAAGATATGGACTTTTGAAGAATTTTAAGTTACGTGTTAAATGTTCATTGACGTGTAACTTCGAAACGGTTTATCTCAAGATAAATCCTTTGATAACTTTTTGTCAGCATTGTCTGTAGATGGCATATACCAAATTTGGTGAGATTCACATGAACGGCCTATGACGAGTTCGTGCAGATTCGTTTTCGCAATGTTAAAATTTCACGGAAATTGTTTTCATTGGAAGTGGGCGTGGAAGTGTTTTCAATGCGTGAGGGTCAATAGATTTCACGATTAAAAAAAAAAATTGTTGTAAACGTAAGCATTCTCTAGAAAATAGGCAAAATTACATTTTCTACAATTACAGTGCCCCCCTATGGACCAAATTTTGGCATGTTCTGTGGTGTTAGAGGTCTTCGTGGTGATCGTGCATGACGTATTTTGCGCAGTTCCCACCTTCTCGGTCCAAGATATTGGCAACTTAAAATCCCAATTTTTGCATTTACCCATATCACTAGGTGGCGCTATGCTTCAAGTGAGAGTTTATGGGCTGGGTTGATACGTCTCTGTAACACCGACATATCACAAAAATGTCATGTTGTTGGGTGACTTCCCTGCTGTTTGTGCATGTTATTGGATGTCATTGCCACTGTAGGGGACTGTGAGTAAAATGCTGAAGGTGATTGTGTGTGTGTGTGTGTGTGTGTGTGTGTGTGTGGGGTGTGTCAGGCGATGATCGTGCGTAATGCCAAGGACACGGCGCACACGAAGGCGGAGAGGAACATTCTGGAGGAGGTGAAACACCCCTTCATCGTGGACCTCATCTACGCCTTCCAGACCGGCGGGAAACTCTACCTGATCCTCGAGTACCTCAGCGGTTAGTCTCACACACACACACACACACACACACACACACACACACACACACACACACACACACACACAAGCTCTACCTGATCCTCGAGTACCTCAACGGTTAGTCACACACTCACACACACACACACACACACACACACACACACACACAAACTCTACCTGATCCTCGAGTACCTCAGCGGTTAGTCACACACACACACACACACACACACACACACACACACACACACACACACACACAAACTCTACCTGATCCTCGAGTACCTCAGCGGTTAGTCACACACTCACTCACACACACTCTCACACACACACACACACACACACACACAAGCTCTACCTGATCCTCGAGTACCTCAGCGGTTAGTCACACACTCACACTCACACACACTCTCACACACACACACACAAGCTCTACCTGATCCTCGAGTACCTCAGCGGTTAGTCACACACTCACACTCACACACACTCTCACACACACACACACACACACAAGCTCTACCTGATCCTCGAGTACCTCAGCGGTTAGTCACACACTCACACTCACACACACTCTCACACACACACACACACACACACACACACACACACACAAGCTCTACCTGATCCTCGAGTACCTCAGCGGTTAGTCACACACTCACACTCACACACACTCTCACACACACACACACACACACACACAAGCTCTACCTGATCCTCGAGTACCTCAGCGGTTAGTCACACACTCACACTCACACACACTCACACACACACACACACACACACACACACACACACACACACACACACAAGCTCTACCTGATCCTCGAGTACCTCAGCGGTTAGTCACACACTCACACTCACACACACTCTCACACACACACACACACACAAGCTCTACCTGATCCTCGAGTACCTCAGCGGTTAGTCACACACTCACACTCACACACACTCTCACACACACACACACACACACACACACACACACACACACAAGCTCTACCTGATCCTCGAGTACCTCAGCGGTTAGTCACACATACAGCCAACAGACCTGCCAACATGTACGGATTGTGCGTAGCGGATACGCATTTTTACCTTCTTGTACGATTTTCTGTCCTAAAGTACGCATATCGTTTGGTCGCGCATTGCGTGCACATGGAGGAGTTGAATCCGATTGGAAATGGTTTGGGATCGTATCGACTTCATGGGCACAGGCTAAGGATCGTATAGGGATTGGTTTCGCGAATCCGATTGCAACCCCTGGCTTGAGCCGGTTACAATCCGCTTGGTGCTGCCTTGTGCACGGTTATTGGTTTGGATTCGTGTACTGCGCATTAGGGCTGTCAACGAATATTGGAAATTCGAATATATATTAGAATAGTTTTTTAAAAAAGAAGTTAATATTCGAATGTGAAAAAAACGTGCACTTGCGCTTTGGAATGTCGAAGGCAAAAGAAATACTCGGTGTCTGCTTAGTGAGAGTAAAATCCGCCCACACGGTAAATTCCATGGCAAACCAATAAAAACGACGACATTTACATCACTTTATTAAAAAAAACTTTGGGCTCTGGGAGATACCCTCACGTCGCCCAGAAGAAATATCTTTCCATCCCCGGATCTTCAGTGCGCTCTGAACGCGTCTTTTCCTCCGCTGGGAATATAGTAAATAAAAAGAGATCGGCGCTGGCCCCTTCAAATGTGGACTATCTTGTGTTTTTGGCAAATAACCTGTAGGTCTTCAGGCCAATAAGACACGACGGTGACAGTTTTTCTTTTTTATACAAGTACCAAGAATGTAAGTAGCCTTTTCGTTTTTAATAGCGCTTTATTTTTTATGAACCTCTAACCTTACAGTTTCGTGCACTTCAGGCTTGCACTGGTTTGTTTATTTATAGTTTCATGTCAGGGAAAAATGTCATGTTTAGGCCTACCTCACTACAGCTAGCTCGGAGTATTCCAGGTTTTAAAAAAACGTGCGCAGAGAGCGTGAGGGTGCGGGCGAGAGAGAAAGAGCGTGTGCCAGTGAGAGTGAGCGTGCGGTCTTGGCAAATATTGTGATTTACTTGTTTTGTGTAGGTAATGCATTCTTAAATATGTTTAAATAAACTACCTATACAAGTAGTTATGTCTCTTTGTACCACTCGCTCCCAGAAGCTTCTGTCCCTTATTTTCATCCATACTGAACGTCGAGGCTTTCTATCGCCTGCTCTAAACAAGTCTCGTTGTCCTCAATTGCTTGTAATATCAAACGCCGACGGCACAGTTCATGTCGTATCAAGGAAACCAAAAACGCTGTTTGTTCTTTCATACGGACTTCCAAACAAAGGAGAATGCACAGCACGCATGCAAATGCTGCTCTGTCAACCTCCTCGAGAACCTCCTCTTTGTTTTGTATGCCGCCAGATAGTTTGT
>CM050203.1:777500-790000 GCA_027475355.1 Coilia nasus
CAACAGCGCCAGCGTGTGTGTGTGTGTGGTGTGTGTGTGTGTGTGTGGTGTATATAAGAGCTGTGTTGTGTGGTGTGTGTATAAGAGCTGTGTGTGTGTGTAACAGCTGTGTGTGTGTCGTCCTTAGGCCCACCCGTAAGAGGGTGTGTGTATGTATAAGAGCTGTGTGTGTGTGTGTGGTGTGTGTGTGTAACAGCTGTGTGTGTGTGTGTGTGTATAAGAGCTGTGTGTGTGTGTGTGTAACAGCTGTGTGTGTGTCGTCCTCAGGCCCACCTGTAAGAGGGTGTGTGTGTGTATAAGAGTTGTGTGTGTGTGTGTGTAACAGCTGTGTGTGTGTCGTCCTCAGGCCCACCCTCCCGTTCTTCAGACACATCAACTGGGAGGAGCTGCTGGCCAAGAAGGTGGAGCCCCCCTTCAAACCCTTCCTGGTGAGTGTGTGTGTGTGTGTGTGTGTGTGTGTGTGTGTGTTCTGGGACAGGCCTGAGATTGTGTGTGTGGGGGGGTGTTTGTGGCTGGCCTGCTGCGTCACGTGTGTGCGTGCGTGCGCGCGCATGTGTGTGTGTTGTGTGCGTGTGTGTGTGTGACCCCTTGTGTGTGTGCAGCAATCTGCTGACGACGTGAGCCAGTTCGACTCCAAGTTTACCAGCCAGACGCCGGTGGACAGCCCCGACGACTCCCGCCCTCCAGCGAGAGCGCCAACCAGGTCTTCCTGGTGAGGAGCCGTCGCCGCTAGCAGACATCACTTCCTGTCACATCACTGCCCTGTGACATCACTTCCTGTCCTCCTCTCCGCAGGGCTTCACGTACGTGGCCCCCTCCGTGCTGGACAACATCAAGGAGAAGTTCTCCTTCGAGCCAAAGATCCGCTCCCCTCGCCGCTTCCCTGGGCAGCCCACGCACACCCATGAGGTACGCCGCCCCCCGCTGGCCTGGAGGACACATGGACGGGAACAGAGAGGGAGGGAGAGGGAGATTGAGAGGGAGAGAGATGGAGATGGGGAGAGAGAAATGGAGAGGGAGATGGGAGAGAGAGATGGGGGGGTGGAGAAAAGACGGAGAGGGAGGGAGGGAGAGAGATGGAGAAAAGGACAGGAAAGAGAGAGAAGATGGAGATGGGGGGGAGAGGGATGGAGAGGGAGAGAGAGAGAGGGAGAGGGAGGGACACAGATAGAGGGAGGGAGAGAGAGAGAGAGAGGGATTAGGGAGAGCTGAGGGAGAGATGAGGGAGAGAGATGGAGGGAGAGAGGAGTAGGGAGAGATGAGTTAGAGAGATGGGGGACAGAGAGGGAGGGAGGGAGGGAGGGAGGGAGAGATGGGGAGGAAGAGGGAGGGAGAGGGCGAGATGGGTAAAGGGAGAGAGACATAGGTGAATGGAGAGAGAAAGAGAGGGAGTGATAGGGGAGGGAGGGAGAGGAAGAGCAATAGAGGGAGAGAGGGAGGTAGGGAGAGAGGAAGAGAGACAGCAGGGAGGGAGAGAGAGAGAGAGAAAGAGAGAGAGAGACCACAGGGAGAGACAGAGAGAGAGACCACAGGGAGAGACAGAGAGAGAGACAGAGAGAGACAGAGAGGGAGAGAGAGGGAGGGAGAGCGATGGAGAGAGAGGGAGAGCGATGGAGAGAGAGGGAGAGCGATGGAGAGAGAGGGAGAGCGAGAGAGACCACAGGGAGGGAGGGAGGGAGGGAGGGAGAGAGAGAGAGAGAGACACCACAGGGAGGGAGGGAGGGAGGGAGAGAGAGAGAGAGAGAGAGAGAGAGAGAGAGAGAGAGAGAGAGAGAGAGAGAGAGAGAGAGAGAGAGAGAGAGAGACAGACAGACAGACAGACAGACAGACAGACAGACAGACAGACAGACAGACAGAGAGAGGGAGAGGGAGAGGGAGAGGGAGAGAGAGAGACAGACAGACAGACAGAGGGAGAGCGAGAGAGACCACAGGGGGAGAGAGAGGGAGAGAGAGAGAGGGAGGGAGGGAGGGAGAGGGAGGGAGGGAGGGAGAGCGAGAGAGACCACAGGGAGGGAGGGAGGGAGAGAGAGAGAGAGAGAGAGACAGAGGGAGAGGGAGAGCGAGAGAGACCACAGGGGGAGAGAGAGGGAGAGAGAGAGAGGGAGGGAGAGCGAGAGAGCGAGAGAGAGAGAGGGAGGGAGGGAGAGCGAGAGAGACCACAGGGAGGGAGGGAGAGAGAGAGAGAGAGGGATGGGGAGAAGATGGAGAGGTAAGGACATGTCCTAATTGAAGTATTGGTGATGTGACACAATAGGGGGTGATGGGTAGCCTGGTAAACCCGCCCCTCGTACTTCATTTCATTTTGTACAGAGGGTCTGGACTAGACACCGTCAGAAACGATTTGTTGGAGGTGGGGACTCTGCTGAAGTTTTAAAACAAGCCTCTGCCTTTACCCAATCGCTAACGCCTGGTCGTCACGTATGCAATTAGCCCGCTTACGCACTACAGTTCAGATGTAGCACACAAGGTCAACGTCACCGCTAACGAACACACCCTCTGTTCGCTGATTGGACCGTACTTTCTGCGACTTGCCAAATGCTCCTCAAGAGACTCCGGTCCAGACCCTCTGCACGAAATGAAATGAAGTACGAGGGGCGGGTTTACGAGGCTAGGTGATGGGGCTGTGTGTGTGTGTGTGACGCTGCTGTTGTCTCCACAGCCCTGTGAAGCTGGCGGGCGACTGCTGGCCCTGCCCCCCCCCTGGCGCCGCCCCCCCACCCTCGCGGGCAGCCCATGGACGAGTCGGGGGGGGCGGAGCAGATGGACGTGAGCGCGGGTGGCGAAGCCACCGCCCCCCTCCCCATCCGCCCCCCCACGGGCGCCCCACCGGGGCAGTTCAAGCAGCAGGCCTACCCCCTGCTGGCCAAGCGGCCCGAGCACCTGCGCATGAACCTATGACCCCCCACCCCCCACAGGGCCGCTGCAGTCTGATTGGACGCACAGGATGAAGGGGGAGGGGCTAAGGCAGCCGCCCTCTGCCCAATTTTGGGTGTCTCTCTTGTGAGTGTGTGTTTGTGTGAGAGTATGTATGTTTGCGTGTGTGTCCTGAGGATATGTGTGTGTGTGTGTGTGTGTGTGTGTCAACAGCAGGAGTGGCTTTTTTCTGGATGTGTGTCGGTGAGTATGCATGTGTATGAGTGTTCTTCAGATACACTGTGTGTGTGTGTGTGTTTGGGCGTGTGTGTCTGTCTTCAGATACACTGTGTGTATATATGTGTGTGTGTGTGTGTGTGTGTGTGTGTGCCTGCCCTCAGGTCCCTCAGCTGCTGAGTGGTGTGTGTGTGTGTGTGTGCGTGCGTGTGTGCGTGCGTGCGTGCGTGCGTGTGTGCGTGCGTGTGCGCTTCAGTGCTGGTATCTGGTCTGGGTATCGGCGTGGAGCTACAAAGACACCTGTAAGCATCGCAGGGGAGAATCATAAGGACTATACTTCATTTCACCATCGCAGCATCGCAGGGGAGAATCATAAGGACTATACTTCTGCACTGTTTTTAATGTGCAGACTGATGACATGGTGCTAAGCGCGGATGATCAAGTGCTGTCCCGGAGGTGCTTCCCTGGGGGGGGGGGGGTGTCGGAGTGCTGTCCCGGAGGTGCTTCCATGGGGGGGGGGGGGGTCGGAGTGCTGGCGGCGTTGCTCACGGCGACGCCATAGGCTTCCTGTTGGTGTTGATGGTAAACGGCAGCAGTGCGGGTGAGGCTGGAGCTGTCAAGCGGAGGTTCCTTGTATGGCTTAACGTCTTAAATATTTGAGTGAACGGATTCTTACCACACAGCTCAAAGGACTGATGGATTTACACACAAGAACCTCAATAAAGCAAATATGTTTACTTTTTAAAGTGTGTCAAATATGTTTACTTTTTAAAGTGTGTCAAATATGTTTACTTTTTAAAGTGTGTCAAATGTTTACTTTTTAAAGTGTGTCAAATGTTTACTTTTTAAAGTGTGTCAAATGTTTACTTTTTAAAGTGCTTTAGCTGGGCTGTTGGCTTGGCTCTTGTGCTCCCTGCGCGCGCGCGCACACACACACACACACACACACACATACACACACACACACACCAGTCAACCAGTTTCAAATGAAGCGTTTGACAACAATGCAGTCGTGTGTATTAGCAGACACCCGCTGCTCTGCCTCATGGGCCCTAAGTGCGGCTGGAGGCAGAGGGAGGAGGGAGGAGGGAGGAGGAACCCCAGCGGGAGGGAGGGGGGGATCACCACTGCAGGGTGTATGTGGGGGGGGGGGGGGGGGGGGGGGAGATAATCCCCACTATAAAGCGTATAGAGAAGGAGGAGGGGGGAATCCCCACTAGAGCCCTGCTCACCTGAGAGGGTCCATCCCAGCCACACATCCCTGAGAGGGTCCATCCCTGGGAGAGTCCATCCCAGCCACACATCCCTGAGAGGGTCCATCCCTGGGAGAGTCCATCTCAGCCACACATCCCTGAGAGGGTCCATCCCTGGGAGAGTCCATCTCAGCCACACATCCCTGAGAGGGTCCATCCCTGGGAGAGTCCATCTCAGCCACACATCCCTGAGAGGGTCCATCCCTGGGAGAGTCCATCTCAGCCACACATCCCTGAGAGGGTCCATCCCTGGTAGAGTCCATCTCAGCCACACATCCCTGAGAGGGTCCATCAATGGGAGGGTCCATGCCAGCTGCACATCTTTGCTTTGGGTCATTACCGTAGACTGTATCATTACCCTCCGAAAAACACTTCAGGCTGAGCTGCACTCCGACAACACACGCATCTCTGCTCTGCTGCCATCTAGTGGGGCGTTGCGAGAACAACATCTGAAGACCATAGCACAAATGTCATCTCTGCACTGTGCAAATGCATTCTTGTGACACACATCTCAGGGAATAGAGATGAATAAATGTGTGTGTGTGTGTGTGTGCTTTTGGCTCATGCCGAACTGTCCTCATTAAAAAAGCTGCAAGTAGTGCTGCTATGAATAGGATGGTGTACAACGTTGTATGGATACATACATGACATTAATCATGAAGTTTGATGGGTGACATCGTTACGTCATGATGCTAGTCACAGTCTACATGAATGCACAGGTTATTACAGTATAGTTATCATAAATTCACATATGTGATAAAGTTATTGCTATTTGTTACCATATCAGATCGAATCACAGTACAACAGAGTTTGATGTGTAAAGGATGACCTTTGCCCTTTCTGCTTTGGGTCATGTGACATGGTTGCATTTTTGTGATCCTCACACATTTTGGGCAGGTCTGACACAATTTCTAACCATCGTGCAACATTTTCTGCAAACAGCTGCAAAGGTTTTTATAAAGTCGAATGCACCTAGTGTGTTCACAGGATACCAGGAAGTGGGGAGTCTCTGATGTCAAAGGTACATCAGTTTTGATTGGTCCAGACCATCAAGACATCAGAAACTCTTCCCTTCCCAGTATCCTGTGAACGCACTATTAGCTCAGCTCAGAGAGACTCATGCAGGTGCCTTACACAGCACACCACTTTAACACACCTACAACACGACCTTGACCGGGACCTTGGAGCTTCCAGACCCTGCAGCTTTTTCTTGACTGAATTATCCAATTCTTTCCAATGGGACAAATGATCACTGAAGAGACAAATTATGTATTTACAGATAGTTAGAGATTTTGTTAAAATTTAATTTGTGGTAACAAATCTCAAAGTACCTGTAAATACATCATTTGTCTCCAGTGATCATTTGTCCCATTGGAAAGTACTGGATAATTCAGTCAAGAAAAAGCTGCAGCTGGTACGGCTTACCACAATATGACACGCCCACATTGTGGTAAGCCGTACCAGCTGCAGCTTTTCTTCACTGAATTATCCAGTTCTTTCCATTGGGACTAATTCAGTGAAGAAAAAGCTGCAGCTGGTACGGCTTACCACAATATGACACGCCCACATTGTGGTAAGCCGTACCAGCTGCTGCTTTTTCTTTACTGAATTATCCAGTACTTTCCAATGGGACAAATGCTCACTGGAGACAAATGACGTATTTACAGGTACTTTGAGGTTTTATTAACACTTTATTTAGTGGTGGTAGCTAACCCATTGCTTCAAGCCCACAAAATCATGATGTAAACATCCCTGTCAAAGGACGGGCAAAATATTACTGGCTAGCTTGCTACGTAGAAGCTACTACGGTAACGGTCGACTGGTACTACCTACAACGCAGCGCCTACTAAGGATTCGGATGCAGGGCTGATGTAATTAATTTGTTAACATTGACAAAACTAATTTATTAACACAGAGTAAGCACGGACAAAGCTAACTGGCCGCTAATTTATCTGCACCACTACACTGTCTGGATAGCGAAGCACAACTAGAAAGAGGAGGAGGAAGGGCCGCCCTTATATTACATTATAATTACAATTACACTAGAAGTACATACCTGCCATGACCGGGATGAAAGAGAATCTACACAGACATCTACACTGTAAGTACACTAAATATGAAACTGACCTGCACTGTCTGGGGTATAGTCACCTGCCTCTGATGCTCCTGTGGCTGGCTATTGGTAGACTGTGGTAGCTATTGGCTGGCCTGACAAAATAGACTATTTATTAACTTACTTATTTACCACCCCGCCGCCCTCCTCATGATTTTATGTATGGCTCAATGATTTTATGTATTTTATTTTTCCATGATTTTTATGTGTTTCTATGATTTTATGTATGTTTGCTTATGTGTACTGCACAGTGTGCGTGGCTAGCCTGGAAGGTGCTTATAAATAACATGTTATTACTAAATATGAGACTATTCTGCCCTACAAAGCCAAAAGGCAGTAACTGCATATTTTGTCAAATTAAGTCTAGACTGGAAATTGACTTCATAACGCCCCATTGGTATTGTGACTAAATCTCTTGCTTCTTGCTGTTAAGAAAGTATGTAAAAGCATCATCACTATTACACCTGCTATACTTTGAAGGCATTTTTCTCAGTGTCAGGGTTCACATAATTACTGCACTTTGCCTTTGTATTACTCAAACTATTTTACACTGTAAATGACACTAAATTACACTGTGGAAGTGGCTGCATCAGGCGTGAGTACATTCAGTCAAACAGATGAAATCCATGTGGCCAAAGGGTGACATTCTGTCCAACACGCACACTGGGTCCCAGACAACAGCAGAATGTTTTATTTTGGATTCCTTATAAAAGACAGACTGGAATTCAGAGTAACGAAGGGTCAGACACACAATAAGAGTCCGGAGCTGAGTTACATGATACCGACTACAGGAATGACACGCGAGGGCTTTTATTTTGAATCATGTCCTTTATTTCTAGTCTGACCTGCTCACTTCCTCTTCCTGTTGACAGAGTGGAGCTGTTACTCAACAGCAAACATTATGAAGATCCCTACTCATGTACAGCATGGAGCAGCCAGGCTGTCTGTGTCCTACAAAATATGCATATGGAGAACATGGACAATTAATATAAAGAATTAACTAAAAATAAAATGGAGTAAACAAACAGTGTAACGTCAGTGTGTGTGCGACATGTCAGTATGTCTCTCCTCTATGTGGACCTTGAGGTGTGTAAGGTTTTGTGGTCTGAAATTAGTACTGGAACACTTCTGCCCACTCACTCACTCACTCACTCACTCACTCACTCACTCACTCACTCAACCTCACCTCACCTCACCTCACTCACTCAACCTCACCTCACTCACTCAACCTCACCTCACTCACTCACTCACTCACTCAACCTCACCTCACTCACTCAACCTCACCTCACTCACCTCACTCCACCTCACCTCACTCACTCAACCTCACCTCACTCACTCCACCTCACCTCACTCACTCACTCACTCAACCTCACTCACTCAACCTCACCTCACTCACTCACTCAACCTCACTCACCCACTCACTCATTCACTCACTCACTCAACCTCACCTCACTCACTCCACCTCACCCACTCACTCACTCCACCTCACTCACTCACTCACTCCACCTCACCGCACTCACTCACTCCACCTCACTCCACCTCACCTCACTCACTCACTCCACCTCACCTCACTCACTCACTCCACCTCACCTCACTCACTCACCTCACTCCACCTCACCTCACTCACTCAACCTCAGCTCACTCACTCACTCACCCACTCACTCAACCTCACCTCACTCCACCTCACCCACTCACTCCACCTCACCTCACTCACTCAACCTCACCTCACTCACTCAACCTCACCTCACTCCACCTCACTCCACCTCACCTCACTCACTCACTTCACCTCACCCACTCACTCCACTCCACCTCACCTCACTCACTCACCCACCCACCACACTCACTCCACATCACCTCACCTCACCTCACTCACTCACTCACTCACCCACTCACCTCACCTCACCCACTCAACCTCACCTCACCCACTCCACCTCACTCACTCCACCTCACCTCACCCACTCACTCGCCACAGTCAGTCCTCACATTCTATTGGTCCAGCTAATCAGATCATCCTCACATTCTATTGGTCCAGTTTATCAGATCATTCTGACATTCTATTGGTCCAGTTTTTCCATCCACAACTCATGCCTCCTGGTTCCAGCCCATAGGTGCCAGTGCCTCCGTGGCAACAACTCCTCCCGCCACTGCCAGCACTATGGGGTGACTATGGGCGTGTAAGGAGCTCATCACACTACATGCATGCCCAGCCCTCTCGCCACGGCAGCCAACGCCCTCACTGCTCCTGATTGGCCGCTCACAGGCTCCTCCCCCTGCTCCTCTGGCCCCTCCCCCTCCGGTGACACGCTGCTCAGCATGCAGTACACAGGCCCCGCACCCTGGGGCGAGGAGCGCGCCTCTGACTGGTCGGTCAGGGAGGGGGCGGGGGACGGCGCCGGGGAAGAGGCAGGGCTGGGGGAGGGGTCGGGGGAGGGGGATGGTTCGAGGGCGGGGCGTTTGGACGGGGCCCCGCCTCCTGCGCTCTTGCGTGGGGTGCGTTTCTTGGCGGCCATGTTCTTCATGATCTCCTGCGTCACCTCCACCGTCTCATAGCGCACCATGTTCAGCCGCATGTAGCCATCCTCAGCCTTCTTGTACCTGCACACACACACACACACACACACACACACACACACACACACACACACACACACACCATGTTCAGCCGCATGTAGCCATCCTCCGCCTTCTTGTACCTGTCTCACACACACACACACACACGCACGCACACACACACACACACACACACACACACCATGTTCAAGCGCATATAGCTGTCCTCTGCCTTCTTGTACCTGTGACACACACACACACACACACACACACACACACACACACACACCATGTTCAGCCGCATGTAGCCATCCTCCGCCTTCTTGTACCTGTCTCACACACGCACACACACACACACACACACACACACCATGTTCAAGCGCATATAGCTGTCCTCTGCCTTCTTGTACCTGTGACACACACACACACACACACACGCACACACGCACACACACACACGCACACACACACCATGTTCAAGCGCATATAGCTGTCCTCTGCCTTCTTGTACCTGTGACACACACACACACACACACACACACACCATGTTCAAGCGCATATAGCTGTCCTCTGCCTAAGTACCTGTGACACACACAGTGGCGGTTCTACATTGAATTACTCCCCGGGCGAGACCCCCTCCGGGCGAGACCCCCTCCGAGCGCCCCCCCCCCCAAACATAAAACATAATTTTGCATTATGACCACATAGTGATTGTTATTATTGCATTTACACTTGAAATTAACATCAAAACAATGTAGGCTACAAAAACTCTTATACAAAACATCCATAAATTACAATTTCATTATAATAGCATGGCCTTACATGCCAAATGTTTGTAATTAGCGTCATTAGACGCTATATTAATCTATCTTTTAGGGAGGAACAATTAGCTCCTTGGTTACTGCCTCGAATTCTACAGTATGCTTGTTACACGTTCAGGCATGACTGGTTTACTATGATAAGCTACCCTATAGTTAAACTATGCAAATGAGTTGCAGCAAATTGCAAATGTTGAAACTACCATATTAACATTCTGTTGGCTAATGACAGGGCTCAACGTTAACCCAAATTATGGAAATCAATAATAACTGAACTTGTAACCGTTTTGTTGCAAAGCCAAATCTTATGGTGAAATTAGATCTTGTGTTTGTTGAGCTAAAGCCGAATTATTATTGAGTATCGTAGCATCATAGCTAGAAGGCTAACAAACGTAAGAGTTAGACCATGATTAACATTAGCCCTTCGTTCATGGCATGGATAACGTAATCATGCAGACAGAACAGTTGCATACCTTCATCTTCTGCTCGTTTCTACTCTTCTAATGGCTTTGACCTTTTTCTGCCCATCTCCTTCTGTTTGTCACTCGACAGTCAACATACTGTATTTCCCATGCCCAACACTGTCACTGCCGACCAGGAGTTAAGACTTATTCACCTTGGTGACCGCCTACTCGTTTTGTATTGCCCTGTTTTATTAGCCCTTTCACACAATTAAAAGATGTGCAGGAATTATAAACCTGTAAATATAATGTTAGGAATAAAATGTGCGTTATTGGGAAGGAAGCTTAAGTGTGACTGACTTCACTCACTAATTGCCCGCTTGTGCGTTGCATTTGAGAGACGCAGAGGTGAACGGTCCCCCGCGCCCCCTCCCCTTTGCCCTTCTCTCACAGCTTCTGTGCACTGGAACTTTTCAGCAGGGGCGCCTACAGCCAAAGGGGGCGCCAATTTGCCAATTTCCTACACAGTGATATGATAGATATTAAAAACTTTTTTAGATGATTTTTTTTTTCAAGCACTCGTGAGGCCAATAGCACGGCGCCCTTCACCAAATTACGCCCTGGGCAATGGCCCAGCTCACCCCCCTCTAGAACCGCCACTGCACGCGCACACACACACACACACACACACACACACCATGTTCAAGCGCCTGTCACACACACACACACACACACACACACACACACACACACACACACACACACACACACACACACACACACACACACACACCACACACACACACACACACACACCATGTTCAAGTGCATGTAGCCATCCTCTGCCTTCTTGTACCTGTGACACACACACACACACACACACACACACACACACACATTATGTTCAGTATGTGGGTTTCCATGTAGCTCATTGGCATTAGCGATGCATGTGTGTGTGTGTGTGTGTGTGTGAGAGTGAGAGAGAGAGAGTGTGTGTGCGTGTGTGTGTGTGAGTGAGAGAGAGGGAGTGTGTGCGTGTGTGTGTGTGAGTGAGAGAAAGGGAGTGTGTGTGTGTGTGTGTGAGTTACCTGAAGCGTGTGTGTGTGTGTGTGTGAGTGAGAGAGAGGGAGTGTGTGTGTGTGTGTGTGTGTGTGTGTGTGTGTGTGTGAGTTACCTGAAGCGTGTGTGTCCGGAGGGCCACTTGAGCTGGTGTTTGTTGCGCAGGTGGAGTGTGAGTGTGTAGCACCAGGAGAAGGTCTTATCACACAGGTGACACTTATACCGCGACACCATGGAGCCCTGATACACACACACACACACACACACACACACACACACACACACACACACACACACACACACACACACACACCAGGAGAAGGTCTTATCACACAGGTGACACTTATACCGCGACACCATGGAGCCCTGATACACACACACACACACACACACACACACACACACCAGGAGAAGGTCTTATCACACAGGTGACACTTATACCGCGACACCATGGAGCCCTGACACACACACACACACCAGGAGAAGGTCTTATCACACAGGTGACACTTATAACGTGACACCATGGAGCCCTGACACACACACACACACACACACACACACACACACACACAGCAGGAGAAGGTTTTATCACATAGATGACACTTATACCACGACATCATGGAGCCCTGACACACACACACACACACACACACACGTAGGCTTAAGTAGCATCCTGATTCTAAGGAGCCCCGCATGTAAGCTGACCCTCTTCAGGGTCATCACACAACTCAACATCAGTGCAAACACATTACTCTACCGTGCATCCTGTGTGTGTGTGTGTGTGTGTGTGTGTGTGTGAGAGAGACATACTCTCCTGCAGTGTTCCCTCATGGTGTTGGACATGCGCGAGGAGTAGTCACAGCCTTCTACGCTGCAGTGTGTGTGTGTGTGTGTGTGTGTGTGTGTGTGTGTAAGACAGACCTCGTGGGCTCTCCTGTAGTGTTCCATCATGGTGTTGGACACGCGTGAGGAGTATTCACAGCCCTCTACGCTGCAGTGTGTGTGTGTGTGTGTGTGTGTGTGTGTGTGTGTGTGTGTGTGTGTGTGTGTAAGACAGACCTCGTGGGCTCTCCTGTAGTGTTCCATCATGGTGTTGGACACGCGTGAGGAGTATTCACAGCCCTCTACGCTGCAGTGTGTGTGTGTGTGTGTGTGTGTGTGTGTGTGTGTGTGTGTGTGTGTGTGTGTGTGTGTGTGTGTGTAAGACAGACCTCGT
>CM050203.1:807500-817500 GCA_027475355.1 Coilia nasus
TTGAGCTCCTGCCTGCAGGCCGTGGCCACCGGGTGGCGCTGCAGCTGCTGCCGGCCCACAAACATGAGCTTGGCGTGGAACAGGTGGAAATGGGCGTGCAGAGCCAGCTCCTTCGGACTGCCTATCGCCACGAACTCACAGCCACGCCACAGGCACGGGTAGTCATCTGCACACACACACACACACACACACACACACACACACACACACACACACACACACACAGATTAGTGCCTATCGCCACGAACTCACAGCCACGCCACAGGCACGGGTAGTCATCTGCACACACACACACACACACACACACACACACACACAGATTAGTGCCTATCGCCACGAACTCACAGCCACGCCACAGGCACGGGTAGTCATCTGCACACACACACACACACACACACACACACACACACACAGATTAGTGCCTATCGCCACGAACTCACAGCCACGCCACAGGCACGGGTAGTCATCTGCACACACACACACACACACACACACACACACACACAGATTAGTGCCTATCGCCACGAACTCACAGCCACGCCACAGGCACGGGTAGTCATCTGCACACACACACACACACACACACACACACACAGATTAGTGCCTATCGCCACGAACTCACAGCCACGCCACAGGCACGGGTAGTCATCTGCACACACACACACACACACACACACACACACACACACAGATTAGTGCCTATCGCCACGAACTCACAGCCACGCCACAGGCACGGGTAGTCATCTGCACACACACACACACACACACACACACACACACACAGATTAGTGCCTATCGCCACGAACTCACAGCCACGCCACAGGCACGGGTAGTCATCTGCACACACACACACACACACACACACACAGATTAGTGCCTATCGCCACGAACTCACAGCCACGCCACAGGCACGGGTAGTCATCTGCACACACACACACACACACACACACACACACACACACACAGATTAGTGCCTATCGCCACGAACTCACAGCCACGCCACAGGCACGGGTAGTCATCTGCACACACACACACACACACACACACACACACACACACAGATTAGTGCCTATCGCCACGAACTCACAGCCACGCCACAGGCACGGGTAGTCATCTGCACACACACACACACACACACACACACACACACACAGATTAGTGCCTATCGCCACGAACTCACAGCCACGCCACAGGCACGGGTAGTCATCTGCACACACACACACACACACACACACACACACACACACAGATTAGTGCCTATCGCCACGAACTCACAGCCACGCCACAGGCACGGGTAGTCATCTGCACACACACACACACACACACACACACACACACACACACACACACACACACACACACACACACACACAGATTAGTGCCTATCGCCACGAACTCACAGCCATGGGTAGTCATCTGCCCACACACACACACACACACAGATTAGTGCCCATCGCCACGAACTCACAGCCACGCCACAGGCACGGGTAGTCATCTGCACACGCACACACACACACACACACACACACACACACACACACACACAGATTAGTGCCTATCGCCACAAACTCACAGCCACGCCACAGGCACGGGTAGTCATCTGCACACACACACACACACACACACACACACACACACACACACACACACACACACTCACTCACACTCACACACACACACACACACACACACACACACAGATTAGGAGGAGATGCACGTGCCTTAGGTAAGTATCCCGGACTACACACACACACACAAGGAGATACGCGTGCCTTAGGTAAGTATCCCGGAGCAGGGACACTTAGACACACCCACCCCTGCACACACAGACTCATACGAGCACCTAGATAAAGACGTGGTTAGTAGAGAGTAGTTAGTTCTGGTTACGTGAATCTCTGGAGTTGTGAGATAAGAGTTTTTTTTTTTACTGTTCCTGTGGTGTTGAGCCACTACAATTCCTGTTAATCCACTGAAAAGTGAGTGGAGACTTGTGACTGTTCCTGCTGTGTTGATGCACTGCAATGCCAGTGAATCCTCAGACTCAATTTTATATATAATTTATTTCAAGTAAATAAATTGTGATTGAAAATAAATAAAATTAAATAGCTTAAGCAAATAGTGGAAGTGCATCTGTCAATTCACTGAATGGTCAAAATATTATGAATCTTTTTTTAGAAAAAAAAAATACACATTGGGTGGCCTATTCATGAGCATACATCAGCAAGTACACATGTTTAGGGGAATAGGGAATTATTATATGATCGGACCAAAACCAGCAGGTTTAGGAACAGTTTCTTTCCTACAGCTGTTTCCCTGATGAACTCTACCCCCCGATGAACCTCCATGTCCTCACACTGCGCCACTACGCAGCTCCCATGCCGCGCTGTGGTGCAGTTGGTCAGGATGCTCTCACCCCACTCTCGCCCCCTTCCATGCCCCGCCTTCCATGCCACCACTCACACCCCCTGAACTCTACCCCCTGCTGAACCCCCATGTCCCCCTACTACGCCACCACTCTCTCCCCCTACCATGACACCACTACCTCCACGCCCCGTCCCTCTTCACCTCTCTATCTCTCCCAATGTCAGTGAACTTTACCCAATCCCGCATCCATTGGCACTCCACCCCAAAACAAAAATGTATATTGTCAATACTGTACATCTCCTGTATATCTCTGTGTTATAGTACATCTGGTATACCTCTGTGTTATAGTTCATCCGGTATATATCTTGTACATATTGTTCATACATATCATATTTACTAACTTATATATTTATAGCACAACTGTATACTTGTCCATAGCCCATCATATATATTAATAGCTCTACTGTATAGTTGTTTATAGCACATCTGTTTATATCCCCCACAAAGACTAACAACAAAGTACTCCCACATGTTCATATTGCCCTACTTATTGTACATAATTCACTACTGTCTATATTGTATATACTGTACATATCGCACTTGCTGCTCTTGCACTTCTGATTAGATGCTAAACGACATTTCGTTACCTGTATTTATATATTTGTAATGACAATAAAGTTGAATCTAATCTAATCTAATCTAATCTAATCTAATATGTAAGGTGGTATGTGGTAGAAATGGGTAAATCAGTGAGTCTGCCCGTGGGGGGGGGGGCGCCACTGCCGAGCGGTGTCCCACATTGTCCCTCAGAAACATACCCCTTGTCCCCCCTTGGGCTTATTAGCAGGTGGTCACCCTACTGCATGCATGGGTAGTCATCTGCTCTCTCGCACACACACACACACACACACAAAGATTAGGGCACAAACTCAGGAATATGCACACACACACGACCACAAACATCAGGCAGAAAAAATGGTCTTGTCAACACAAACAGCAGTTTGAGATGGATAAGGGCAGATTACAGCAGTCAGATAACAATAGATCCTACTGATCTAACACCACAGATCTTCACTGCTGAAACACAACACATCATCACTACTCAGCTTTAGTGTGTGTGTGGCCTGTTCTCACCGAGGTCCTCCATGGCGTCTCCCTCACCCAGGTGGTCGTGGAGATGCTGGGCCATGTGTTCACTCAGGTCCTCCATCCTAGAGCCTTTGTAGGAGCAGGACCCCCACTCGCAGGCCACCAGCATGGTGGACAGGTCTTTGGCCCTGCGCTGCTCCTTCCGCTTGGCCATCGCGCCCTCGGCAGCCCCACACAGCACACTTCACCACTCTGGCCAGACAGACTTGGCGTCAACCCTGAGGGGAGTTCACCAACAGGAGCCAGGAAAGACTATACTGCATGCCATCGTAACGTAGTCAAACTGTCGAAAAACTATTTAGCTCCCCTAACCGACAATTGGAGTATGACAGTCAATATAATTAGTAGATGAATAACAAGGAGTAGCTTATTAGCAAACGTTAGCAACTTCAGCAACAGCAATTCGCCCATGTCATCAGTATTAACTGGTGTTTCACATTATTCAGCTCGCAAAATACCTCTCAACAACTGCTATCTACAAAAAAAATAAAAAACCACATACATGATATTTATTTAGAGCAAATAAATCAGTTTGACACTGGATACTTACTTTGCCGACTGTACCATAACAGTGCAGATCTTCTTCTTCGGTTGTTGTAATTTGGCGGCATTTGATTCTCTACCACCCCCATGTGGCCAGATGGTTCAAGTTACATTATATTCCTCGATTTATGAGATCTCTGTGTTTATTTTTTAGCTGTAATGCTGCAGTACGATACGGTAATGGACCTGAAACGGAGAAGCAGGCATTGTGGAAACATTTGCTGCATTTACACATGTTTTCTAACATGTGTATCTTTATTGTGTGAGCACACTGTACTGTATGTTTTGAATGTACTGTTTTAAGAGTTTGTGTTTATCAGCAGTTGTTCTTGCTGAAAAATAATTTCTTCTCACTATGTATTATGTACATGGCTCACAATAAAACCCACTTGACTTAGCCCCTTGCATCATTACTCTAAGTCGCTCACCCTCACAGCCATGTTGAGCATTTATGCAGCACAACAAACACACACCGCCTGACGGATGAATAATTCACTCTGTTTGACACAGACGAGTGGACTGTGAGCCCTGCCTTCATGTCTTTAGAAACAGGCCCTTATATAGTCAAATAGGCATCATGTCTTTAGAAACAGGCCCTTATATAGTCGAATAGGCATCATGTCTTTAAAACAGGCCCTTATATAGTCAAATAGGCATCATGTCTTTAGAAACAGGCCTTTATATAGTCAAATAGGCATCATGTCTTTAGAAACAGGCCCTTATATAGTCAAATAGGCATCATGTCTTTAAAACAGGCCCTTATATAGTCGAATAGGCATCATGTCTTTAAAACTGGCCCTTATATAGTCAAATAGGCATCATGTCTTTAGAAACAGGCCTTTATATAGTCAAATAGGCATCATGCCTTTAGAAACAGGCCCTTATATAGTCAAATAGGCATCATGTCTTTAAAACAGGCCTTTATATAGTCAAATAGGCATCATGTCTTTAGAAACAGGCCTTTATATAGTCAAATAGGCATCATGCCTTTAGAAACAGGCCCTTATATAGTCAAATAGGCATCATGTCTTTAAAACAGGCCTTTATATAGTCAAATAGGCATCATGTCTTTAGAAACAGGCCTTTATATAGTCAAATAGGCATCATGCCTTTAGAAACAGGCCCTTATATAGTCGAATAGGCATCATGTCTTTAAAACAGGCCTTTATATAGTCGAATAGGCATCATGTCTTTAGAAACAGGCCTTTATATAGTCAAATAGGCATCATGTCTTTAGAAACAGGCCTTTATATAGTCAAATAGGCATCATGTCTTTAGAAACAGGCCTTTATATAGTCAAATAGGCATCATGTCTTTAAAACAGGCCTTTATATAGTCAAATAGGCATCATGTCTTTAAAACAGGCCTTTATATAGTCAAATAGGCATCATGCCTTTAGAAACAGGCCTTTATATAGTCAAATAGGCATCATGTCTTTAAAACAGGCCTTTATATAGTCAAATAGGCATCATGTCTTTAGAAACAGGCCCTTATATAGTCAAATAGGCATCATGTCTTTAAAACAGGCCTTTATATAGTCAAATAGGCATCATGTCTTTAGAAACAGGCCTTTATATAGTCAAATAGGCATCATGTCTTTAGAAACAGGCCCTTATATAGTCAAATAGGCATCATGTCTTTAAAACAGGCCCTTATATAGTCGAATAGGCATCATGTCTTTAAAACTGGCCCTTATATAGTCAAATAGGCATCATGTCTTTAGAAACAGGCCTTTATATAGTCAAATAGGCATCATGCCTTTAGAAACAGGCCCTTATATAGTCAAATAGGCATCATGTCTTTAAAACAGGCCTTTATATAGTCAAATAGGCATCATGTCTTTAGAAACAGGCCTTTATATAGTCAAATAGGCATCATGTCTTTAAAACAGGCCCTTATATAGTCGAATAGGCATCATGTCTTTAAAACTGGCCCTTATATAGTCAAATAGGCATCATGCCTTTAGAAACAGGCCCTTATATAGTCGAATAGGCATCATGTCTTTAAAACAGGCCTTTATATAGTCAAATAGGCATCATGTCTTTAGAAACAGGCCTTTATATAGTCAAATAGGCATCATGTCTTTAAAACAGGCCCTTATATAGTCGAATAGGCATCATGTCTTTAAAACTGGCCCTTATATAGTCAAATAGGCATCATGTCTTTAGAAACAGGCCCTTATATAGTCAAATAGGCATCATGTCTTTAGAAACAGGCCCTTATATAGTCGAATAGGCATCATGTCTTTAAAACTGGCCCTTATATAGTCAAATAGGCATCATGTCTTTAGAAACAGGCCTTTATATAGTCAAATAGGCATCATGCCTTTAGAAACAGGCCCTTATATAGTCAAATAGGCATCATGCCTTTAGAAACTGGCCTTTATGTAGTCGAATAGGCATCATGTCTTTAAAACTGGCCCTTATATACACTCTCATAAATAGGGGGACAGTAGGGGTACAAATCTGCATTTTAAGGTACAATAAGTGTTAATGTACCCCCAAAGGCTAATATTTGGGGCCTTAAGGTACTGATGTGTACCTATTCAGCTCTGGAGAAGGTACAAACTAACTAAAACAGTGGTTAAAAGATACAATTACGTGCCTTTGAGGGTACTGCTGGTGTGACACTCCTTTGTACCCCTAGAAGTACAATTCTGTACCTTCCTTTCTGAGAGTGTAGTCAAATAGGCATCATGTCTTTAAAATGGGCCTTTATATGTAGTCAAATAGGCATCATGTCTTTAAAACAGGCCCTTATATGTAGTCAAATAGGCATCATGCCCTTATATAGTCATTTAGGCATCATGCCCTTATATAGTCATTTAGGCATCATGCCCTTATATAGTCATTTAGGCATCATGCCTATTTGACTACATAAAGGCCTGTTTTAAAGACGTGAAGGCAGGGAGTCCACTCGTCTGTGTCAAACAGAGTGAATTATTCATCCGTCATACTGAATGCTTACATCCTGTCCAGAACGCTGCGATCCTCCAATACGAACCGCCTGGCCGTACCCTCTCCCAAGACAAAGCGAGGTCACTCCAAACTTTTCTCGGTTGTTGTCCCTTAGTTGTGGAACAACCTACCAGTCCCTACAAGAGCAGCAACTTCCCTCTCGACCTTCAAAAAGCTTGTGAAGACCCGTCTTTTCCGAGACTGCTTAACAAAACCAAATTCTACTTACCATCTATTTACATAGGTACCTTCGATGTTCTCTACACATCTGTTTGCTATTATGTCCTCCTTTTGTAAGTCGCTTTGGATAAAAGCGTCTGCTAAGTGTAATGTCTTTAAAACAGGCCCTTATATAGTCAAATAGGCATCATGTCTTTAAAACAGGCCCTTATATAGTCAAAAAGGCATATGTCCACTACAAAAACAATAGGCCTACTGTCTTGCTGCTCCTTGGGAAACAACACACACACGCACACACACACATTTGCAGGTGTATAATGGCACTGTAATATCAGGACTCTTTAAGGGTTTATTTTTTTTTTAAGTTAAATAATTAGGACAAGTAAAATGAAAAGAATACCATGTGCACAGCTTTCACAATGTTTTAATCGTTTTCATCCATAGCAAGCTGGAAACACAAGCAAAGTAGAGCAAACCAGTGAGTGCAGAAGCATCCGGGCTTTCCCCCATCGCCCCCTGCTGGCCTGGCAGCCGCCCAACACCCAGACAGCACCGCACACGCTCAGTAGCACCAGTGTGGGGGAGGGGGAGGGGGAGGGGGAGCAGAACATTATGAGAGTAGCAGAGGGGCACAGAACAGCTAGGCAGCCGCATGTTGGTCACATCAGGGCCACATCAGGGACATATCAGTGCCACATCAGGGTCACATCAGGGCCACATCAGGGCCACATCAGGGCCACATCAGGGACATATCAGTGCCACATCAGGGTCACATCAGGGCCACATCAGGGACATATCAGTGCCACATCAGGGTCACATCAGGGCCACATCAGGGTCACATCAGGGCCACATCAGTGCCACATCAGGACCACACCAGCTGTACTGACTCTGTGGCACGAGGGTCTAAAGCTGTATGAGTTGGGCAGATCCCCCCCCCCCCAAAGCATTATGGGAGGTCGGGTGGCCCATCTAGGGCCCAGCTGTCACGGGCCGGTAGTGTGACCAATCAGCGACCAGCACCAAAGATGAGGAACAGGGCAGGGGAGGGGCTAAGCAGGCTGACAGACAAGACATGTTGTCATGGAGATACAGAGAGCACAACTATCTCAGACACACTCAAACACACTCCTGTCCACCTCAGACATTCATGGGGTGTGCATATGTGTGTGCGCATGTGTGTGGGGGGGGGCATATGGGAATTATTGTGACTAATTTCCTAATTTCCTCACAAATCAGATTTTAGCGGAGGGGCTACACCCATGCAACGATGAGGTGATGGATCTCACGATAGTATTATGGGATGTCTGGCAGCGGAGTGCTCTGAAACAGGTATGTGTATGGCTCAAGGGTCCAGCTCATGGAGAAGAGCCCAAGCCTCCGTGTGCCTGTCACTCAAGACTGACGTGCTTTTAAAGTGAACTTAACGCTGTGGTAACGTTTGTGTTAGCGCTCGGATGATTCTAAAGTAGACTTGTGTTAGCTTGTGTGTTAGCGCTAATATGATTTTAAAGTGGACGTGTGTTAGCGCTAATATGATTCTAAAGTAAACTTATGTTATCGTGTGTGTTAGCGCTAATGTTATTTTAAAGTGGATGTGTGTTAGCGCTAATATGATTTTAAAGTAGACTTGTGTTAGCGTGTGTGTTAGCGCTAATGTGATTTTAAAGTGGACGTGTGTTAGCGCTAATATGATTTTAAAGTAGACTTGTGTTAGCGTGTGTGTTAGCGCTTATATGATTTTAAAGTGGACGTGTGTTAGCGCTAATATGATTTTAAAGTAGACTTGTGTTAGCGTGTGTGTTAGCGCTAATGTGATTTTAAAGTGGACGTGTGTTAGTGCTAATATGATTTTAAAGTAGACTTGTGTTAGCGTGTGTGTTAGCGCTGCACGTGGATTAGCGCTGAGATGCGGCGCTACAAATCTGGAGGGTTCTCCACCGAGCACTGACCACTCAGAGCTCCACACACCCAAGATGGCTGCTGACTCTGGCCCAGTTCCGGCACGGGTTCTGTGGACCGGGGCCAGAATCAGGCCCAGTGGGGATGGCGAAGGCTAAATCGGGTTTACTAAAGTGAGGCTGCTTTTTCCTATCCGTCACCATGTATCGTATCGTACCATGTAAGCATGCAGTTTGAAAAGAGTAGCTGGATTATAACATTACTTACAGCAGTGGCAGGACCAGAGAACGTGGTGATTGCTGACATAACTAACTACCGTTGATGGCGGAGATGGCATCTTGCTGCCCCTGACCGTGTGGCCTGTGGGGAGACTAGTAGTAGAGTAGAGGCCATTAAAAAGGTGTGTTTGAGAGGGACACTATCTGTTTGTCTTTCACTATGTTTGTGTTTTTCCGCAGCTGCCTACACTACTGAAGGGGCTGAGGTAAATTTGTAAATAGGGTTGGGGGGGGGAGATGACCCAATCCTCTCTACTGGGCGGGGATGGACCAGACAACCTCTGCAGTCCTGGGGAAGCCAGGACCTTCTGAGTAATCTAAGGGGGGCATCTCTACCTCACTACATCTTTCAGGACCTTTTGAATCATCTACGGGGCATCTCTACCTCTCTACATCTTTCAGGACCTTTTGAATCATCTATAACATGGGGCACTCTTTAGGACGAGCCTGCAGGCCTTCATGGACACAGAGAGACACGCAGGAACAGACAGACAGCAGGACAGTTGCAGAGAGGTAGACAAACACACAGGTAGGTAGACAGGCAGACAGACAGACAGGGAGGTAGGCAGACAGACAGACAGAGAGGTAGACAGACAGAGACAGATAGGCAGAAACAGACAGGCAGTCTTT
>CM050203.1:827500-832500 GCA_027475355.1 Coilia nasus
CACAGGGACAGTCACCTGTAGGAACTTCCGGAGCGGTCCTGCTTGATCTGTCTGTTGCGTGCATCCGCAGCGGCCCTGCCTTTGCCCTCGCGCGCCTTCCCCTCGGGCGCCTCCTCCTTCTCCAGCTGCGCGCTGTCGAGCTTCTCCGTGTCCTTCTCCTTCTTCAGGCCTTTCTGCTCCCTCTCCTTCGTGTCCTTCACCTCCTTCTCCTGCTGTTTCTCCTCGATCTCACACTTCTCCACGCCCGTCTCTACCTCGGCGACAGCCTTCTCTTTGGCGGAGGGCGGCGCGCTGTCGGACGCGGTCTTGGCGGGGCTAGCTTTGGGGATCCAGGGGTGGTCGCCCTTCCTGGGGATGGGCCAGGGCTTGTAGTCCTTGCGGTACTGGCTCTCGTTGTTGAAAGGGGCTTCGGACGGGTGGTACTGGTTGCGGGGCTTGCAGCTCCGCTCTGGCCGCACCTTCCAAGCCCTGAAGTCCTGACGCATCACAGACGAGCTCGAGCCTTCATCGCCCAATGCGGCACTGGCGTGCTGAGCGCTCTTGGTTGCTGCCTCCTGCTCGCTCGCGGGAGGCTGCGCCTCCTCAATACCCACCGACCGGTCTCCAGCCTGCCGTTGCGGGTGCACGTGCTGCACCTCGGCCACATCTGAGTATTTGGTGAAGACCAAAGGCACCGCGATGTCTGCTTTATCTAACTCACTCCAGAAGCGGTTAATGCAGCAAGCCCGTGTGATACAGGGCCATGCCATGTTTGCCTATGGCGATAGCACAATCACCTAGCACACTACTGACAGCTCTAGGCTATTAAATAACACTTAAATAGCTTCCCCGTAGTTCTCACCGTATAAATGAGTATTAGTTGTCCTGCACGCGCCTCCTGTGGTCTGGTATTGTCTCCTTTTGTCCAAAAAGTCGATGTTGTGTTTACACACGGGGGAACAATGTCCGCCTTATGTACGTTCTGCTCGGCCGAATCTGTTGACTCCTGGTTGTGTTTTGGTTCAGAATGTCCTGGTTAATCTGCAGTCCCTCTGATTTGGAGACAGATGTGGCGTGACCGCACCCCGGTTGGTCAGGCTCGGAAGATGCTGAGGTTCGGCACATTGGACATCACCTGCATCCGCCAGCATCCGCCAGAGCAGAGGAGGCGACGCCCCTCACTTAACCCTTTATGCCGTCTGACAATTATCAAGACAGTGCGTCAACCCACTTCCTAAAGCTACGCCCCTCTTGACATTTTACGGCTTTAAAACACCAGGAATTTCCTTTGATGGCTGTATCTTTGAGATTCGTGAAAATAAAATGCCTTTATTTTGGTTTATTATTTTTAGAGGATAATATGTCAGCTCAATGCCACTAATTGACCAGCAATCTCGGGTGCCATCTAGTGGCCGTTGCTGGAGTGGCACAGTTGCTGCAGGAGAGCAGGTGAGGCCGGTGGGAAGCTGCTGATATGTAGCCAACCAATCAAAGCCGTGCCTGAGGTGAGAGGGGCTTTTGTAATGGTGGAGTTGAGTCATGAAGGGCTAACTTCTTCTAACCTTCAATCCCCAGTCAGTTAAAGTTCCCCTGACACACATACACACCAGCACTCTACTTTGACACACACACACCAGCACTCTACCCCCCCACCCCCCCCACACACACTTGCACTCTACCCAGTACGTTACAGACAGTAGTATGTGAGGTTAGTGTGGTTGTAAGTATGTGAGGTTAGTGTGGTATAAAGTATGTGAGGTTAGTGTGGTATAAAGAGGTGTTTGTGTGTGTGTATGTGTGTGTGTCTCAGACTAGAGCTGTCTGTGTGTGTATGTGTGTGTGTCTCAGACTAGAGGTGTCTGTGTGTGTATGTGTGTGTGTCTCAGACTAGAGGTGTCTGTGTGTGTATGTGTGTGTGTCTCAGACTAGAGGTGTCTGTGTGTGTGTATGTGTGTGTGTGTCAGACTAGAGGTGTCTGTGTGTGTGTATGTGTGTGTGTCTCAGACTAGAGGTGTGTGTGTGTGTGTATGTGTGTGTGTGTCAGACTAGAGGTGTCTGTGTGTGTGTATGTGTGTGTGTCTCAGACTAGAGGTGTGTGTGTGTGTGTATGTGTGTGTGTCTCAGACTAGAGGTGTGTGTGTGTGTGTTATAGAGGTGTCACGTAAGGACTACATCTGTACATCACTACATGAGGGTCAGCTGTGTGTGTGTGTGTGTGTGTGTGTGTGTGTGTGTGTTGCACAGGTTTCATGTAAGAGCAGCATCAGTACTTGCTGAAGTGCCGGCAGCCCTGCGCTCACCAGTGTGTGTGTGGCTGGACTCATCTCATCAGACGCCATCCTTACACGACACTCACACACACACAGCTGGTATCTGAATGATGGAGGCCAAATCCTCTTTGCATTTCAGCACCCTGCAAGGTAAGGCTGTGCTATAATCGTTTTTACAGACTTCACCATATTTCAGTTCAGCTCTGCACTGAATAATAAATTGTATTGCCAGTGTGCAGTATGTTTACTTATCTGTTTTGGGGAATATTCTGGTTGTAGTTTTGTTGGGAGCAAAATTCTTATTTCATTTGAACATCCTTTCCTTAATCTCTGGGGTATCAGGAGCATGTTATGGTGTGTTACATGTTAGGAGCATGTTATGGTGTGTTACATGTCAGGAGCATGTTATGTGTCACATGTCAGGAGCATGTTATGGTGTGTTACATGTCAGGAGCATGTTATGGTGTGTTACATGTCAGGAGCATGTTATGGTGTGTTACATGTCAGGAGCATGTTATGTGTTACATGTCAGGAGCATGTATGGTGTGGTACATGTCAGGAGCATGTTATGGTGTGTTACATGTCAGGAGCATGTTATGGTGTGTTACATGTAAGGAGCATGTTATGTGTCACATGTCAGGAGCATATTATGGTGTGTTACGTGTCAGGAGCATGTTATGGTGTGTTACATGTCAGGAGCATGTTATGTGTTACATGTCAGGAGCATGTTATGATGTGTTACATGTCAGGAGCATGTTATGTGTCACATGTCAGGAGCATGTTATGGTGTGTTACATGTCAGGAGCATGTTATGGTGTGTTACATGTCAGGAGCATGTTATGGTGTGTTACATGTCAGGAGCATGTTATGTGTCACATGTCAGGAGCATATTATGGTGTGTTACATGTCAGGAGCATGTTATGGTGTGTTACATGTCAGGAGCATGTTATGTGTTACATGTCAGGAGCATGTTATGGTGTGTTACATGTCAGGAGCATGTTATGATGTGTTACATGTCAGGAGCATGTTATGTGTTACATGTCAGGAGCATGTTATGTGTTACATTTCAAGAGCATGTTATGGTGTGTTACATGTCAGGAGCATGTTATGTGTCACATGTCAGGAGCATGTTATGGTGTGTTACATGTCAGGAGCATGTTATGATGTGTTACATGTCAGGAGCATGTTATGTGTTACATGTCAGGAGCATGTTATGGGGTGTTACATGTCAGGAGCATGTTATGGTGTGTTACATGTCAGGAGCATGTTATGTGTTACATGTCAGGAGCATGTTATGATGTGTTACATGTCAGGAGCATGTTATGGTGTGTTACATGTCAGGAGCATGTTATGTGTTACATGTCAGGAGCATGTTATGGTGTGTTACATGTCAGAAGCATGTTATGTGTTACATGTGAGGACCATGTTTTGGTGTGTTACATGTCAGGAGCATGTTATGGTGTGTTACATGTCAGGAGCATGTTATGGTGTGTTACATGTCAGGACCATGTTATGTGTTACATGTCAGGAGCATGTTATGTGTTACATGTCAGGAGCATGTTATGGTGTGTTACATGTCAGAAGCATGTTATGGTGTGTTACATGTCAGAAGCATGTTATGTGTTACATGTCAGGAGCATGTTATGGTGTGTTACATGTCAGGACCATGTTATGGTGTGTTACATGTCAGAAGCATGTTATGGTGTGTTACATGTGAGGAGCATGTTATGTGTTACATTTCAAGAGCATGTTATGGTGTGTTACATGTCAGGACCATGTTATGGTGTGTTACATGTCAGGAGCATGTTATGGTGTGTTACATGTCAGGAGCATGTTATGATGTGTTACATGTCAGGAGCATGTTATGGTGTGTTACATGTCAGGAGCATGTTATGGTGTGTTACATGTCAGGAGCATGTTATGTGTCACATGTCAGGAGCATATTATGGTGTGTTACATGTCAGGAGCATGTTATGGTGTGTTACATGTCAGGAGCATGTTATGATGTGTTACATGTCAGGAGCTTGTTATGTGTTACATGTAAGGAGCATGTATGGTGTGTTACATGTCAGGAGCATGCTATGTGTTACATGTCAGGAGCATGCTATGTGTTACATGTCAGGAGCATGTTATGGTGTGTTACATGTCAGAAGCATGTTATGTGTTACATGTCAGGAGCATGTTATGTGTTACATGTCAGGAGCATGTTATGGTGTGTTACATGTCAGGAGCATGTTATGGTGTGTTACATGTCAGGAGCATGTTATGGTGTGTCACATGTCAGGAGCATGTTATGGTGTGTTACATGTCAGGAGCATGTTATGGTGTGTTACATGTCAGGAGCATGTTATGTGTTACATGTCAGGAGCATGTTATGATGTGTTACATGTCAGAAGCATGTTATGGTGTGTTACATGTCAGGAGCATGTTATGATGTGTTACATGTCAGAAGCATGTTATGATGTGTTACATGTCAGAAGCATGTTATGGTGTGTTACATGTCAGAAGCATGTTATGATGTGTTACATGTCAGAAGCATGTTATGATGTGTTACATGTCAGAAGCATGTTATGATGTGTTACATGTCAGAAGCATGTTATGATGTGTTACATGTCAGAAGCATGTTATGGTGTGTTACATGTCAGGAGCATGTTATGGTGTGTTACATGTCAGGACCATGTTATGATGTGTTACATGTCAGAAGCATGTTATGATGTGTTACATGTCAGAAGCATGTTATGGTGTGTTACA
>CM050203.1:837500-872500 GCA_027475355.1 Coilia nasus
GTTCCTCGTTAGTGTCCTTGGGAGAATGTGTCAGGTCTATTGTTCCTCGTTAGTGTCCTTGGGAGAATGTGTCAGGTCTAGAGTTCCTCGTTAGTGTCCTTTAGAGAATGTGTCAGGTCTAGTGTTCCTCATTAGTGTCCTTGGGAGAATGTGTCAGGTCTAGTGTTCCTCGTTTGTGTCCTTGGGAAAATGTGTCAACAGCTGTGTTAGTTCCTCGTTAGTGTCCTTGGGAAAATGTGTCAAAGCTGACAGGGTTTGCCCTCCCCTACAAGCTAGCCCATGCTACTGGTAAAAAACCCCTTATTCTCAAGCTATCCAATCAAAACACCACAGTCCTGCTCTCATTGAGAAGCCAACCAATCAAAACCCCACAGTCCTGCTCTCATTGAGAAGCCAACCAATCAAAACCCCACAGCCCTGCTCTCACTGAGAAGCCAGCCAATCAGAGGACTAAATCCTAACCTTTCAAAGCAGTGGACAAAGCAGCACAGCGGGCCAATGACAGTCGAAGCTAACAGTGTGGCCTTGTTAGCTAACGCTGTGGCCTTGTTAGCTAATGCTGTGGCCTTGTTAGCTAACGCTGTGGCTTTGTTAGCTAACGCTGTTGTTGCCCTGTTAGCTAACAGTGTCGCCTTGTTAGCTAATGCTGTGGCCTTGTTAGCTAACAGTGTCGCCTTGTTAGCTAACGCTGTGGCCCTGTTAGCTAACACTGTTGCCCTGTTAACTAACGCTGTGGCCCTCCCATACTGCAGGGCGGCGCTGGTGCCAGTGTTCTCCTTCGGGGAGAATGAGACGTATCGGCAGGTGATGTTTGCGGATGGCTCACGGTGCCAGCGGCTGCAGCGCCGGCTCCAGAAGGCGCTGGGCTTCGCGCTCTGCCTCATCCAGGGCTGCGGCCTCCTCTCCACCCACGCCTGGGGACTCATGCCCTTCCCCCGCACCATCACCTCCATAGGTCAGCCCTCATGCCCTTCCCCCGCACCATCACCTCCATAGGTCAGCCCTCATGCCCTTCCCCCGCACCATCACCTCCATAGGTCAGCCCTCATGCCCTTCCCCCGCACCATCACCTCCATAGGTCAGTCCTCATGCCCTTCCCCCTCCCCATCATCCTGGTAGGTCAGTCCTTATCCCTTTGCGCAGACTTGTCATCTCCGTAGGTCAGTCCCACTCACACCCTTCCCTGATCCACCGTAGGTCAGTCCTCCCCTCCATAGGTAAGTCTTCATGTCCTTCTCTAAAGTCCTCCCCTCCATAGGTAAGTCTTCATGTCCTTCCCTAAAGTCATCTCCTCCATAGGTAAGTCTTCATGTCCTTCTCTAAAGTCCTCCCCTCCATAGGTAAGTCTTCATGTCCTTCCCTAAAGTCATCTCCTCCATAGGTAAGTCTTCATGTCCTTCCCTAAAGTCATCTCCTCCATAGGTAAGTCTTCATGTCCTTCCCTAAAGTCCTCCCCTCCATAGATAAGTCTTCATGTCCTTCCCTAAAGTCATCACCTAAATAGGTAAGTCTTCATGTCCTTCCCTAAAGTCATCACCTCCATAGGTAAGTCTTCATGTCCTTCCCTAAAGTCCTCCCCTCCATAGATAAGTCTTCATGTCCTTCCCTAAAGTCATCACCTAAATAGATAAGTCTTCATGTCCTTCCCTAAAGTCATCACCTCCATAGGTAAGTCTTCATGTCCTTCTCTAAAGTCATCACCTAAATAGGTAAGTCTTCATGTCCTTCTCTAAAGTCATCACCTCCATAGGTAAGTCTTCATGTCCTTCCCTAAAGTCATCACCTAAATAGATAAGTCTTCATGTCCTTCCCTGAAGTCATCACCTCCATAGATAAGTCTTCATGTCCTTCTCTAAAGTCATCACCTCCATAGGTAAGTCTTCATGTCCTTCCCTAAAGTCATCACCTAAATAGATAAGTCTTCATGTCCTTTTCTAAAGTCATCACCTCCATAGATAAGTCTTCATGTCCTTCCCTAAAGTCATCACCTAAATAGATAAGTCTTCATGTCCTTTTCTAAAGTCATCACCTCCATAGGTAAGTCTTCATGTCCTTCTCTAAAGTCATCACCTCTGTAGGTGAGTCCCCATCCTCTTGCCCTACCTGTCACCTCCGCATCAGATTATCTTGTCCCGGGCCCAGCAAAGACTGTCAGCGGGCCTGCGTGTGTGTGTGTGTGTGTGTGTCCTCTGGTCATGTAGTGTGTGTGTGTGTGTGTGTGTGTGTGTGTGTGTCCTCTGGTCATGTAGTGTGTGTGTGTGTGTCCTCTGGTCATGTAGTGTATGTGTGTGTGTGTGTGTGTGTGTGTGTGTGTGTGTGTGTGTGTGTGTGTCCTCTGGTCATGTAGTGTATGTGTGTGTGTGTGTGTGTATGTGTGTCCTCTGGTCATGTAGTGTGTGTGTGTGTGTGTGTGTGTGTGTGTATGTGTGTCCTCTTGTCATGTAGTGTGTGTGTGTGTGTGTGTGTGTATGTGTGTCCTCTTGTCATGTAGTGTGTGTGTGTGTGTGTGTGTCCTCTGATGCAGTTGGAGAGCCCATCAGAGTTCAGCGGATCAGTGAGCCCAGCAGTGAGGAGGTGGACCGGTACCACGCCCTCTACATGGACGCCCTGCAGCGCCTCTTCGAGACGGAGAAGACCCGCTTCGGACTCACACACACACAAGGACATCCAATAAACACGGGCTTCAGACACACACACACACACGAGGACATCCAATAAACACAGGCTTCAGACACACACACACACATATGCTCCACATCCAATAAACACCGGCTTCACACACACACACACACACACACACACGTTACACATCCAAAAAACACCGGCTTTGGACTCACACACACACACACTACACATCCAATAAACACCGGCTTCAGACACACACACACACAGATATGCTCCACATCCAATAAACACCGGCTTCAGACACACACACACACACACATTACACATCCAATAAACACCCGCTTCAACGATATGCACACGCAGCTCTATGTGGAGAGCAGGCAATCACCATGACAACGAAAAGCTTTTCAGCACAGCACTGCTGACTGTACTGCCATCAAACACCAATGAGCATCTTCCAGCAGTGCCAATAAAGCCCTGTCATGCTGTGTGTATGCCAGTAAAGCCCTGTCATGCTGTGTGTATGGGGATAAAGCCCTGTCATGCTGTGTGTATGGGGATAAAGCCCTGTCATGCTGTGTGTATGCCAGTAAAGCCCTGTCATGCTGTGTGTATGGGGATAAAGCCCTGTCATGCTGTGTGTATGGGGATAAAGCCCTGTCATGCTGTGTGTATGCCAGTAAAGCCCTGTCATGCTGTGTGTATGCCAGTAAAGCCCTGTCATGCTGTGTGTATGGGGATAAAGCCCTGTCATGCTGTGTGTATGGGGATAAAGCCCTGTCATGCTGTGTGTATGCCAATAAAGCCCTGTCATGCTGTGTGTATGCCAATAAAGCCCTGTCATGCTGTGTGTATGGGGATAAAGCCCTGTCATGCTGTGTATGGGGAAAGAGAACTGTGTGGTGCTGTGTGTATGGGGGGAAGAAGAGTCCTGCGTGCTGTGTGTATGGGGGAAAGGTCTGTGTCGTGTGTGTATGGGGGAAAGGTCTGTTTACTTTCTGAGGCACTGGGAGGAAGACACTAACTTTTCATCCACAGATCAGTCAGAACTGACCTATGACCCTCGGCGCCCCCGGCAACACTGTCATAAAAACTGCACCCTGTTCAACAGCCGGATGCCATTGCATACGTGGGTTTTACTGTCAATATAGAAACATTGTTTGTGTGAAGGAAATGAAATTAAAATGTACTTTTTGTAAATAACAGATTTGTTTACAAGACATCTATGGTAATACACAAATATATTTTAAATGTATGAGTCATTCAGTATTAAGTAAATTTAGTTTTTGTGAAGTTCAGAACAATCTAATTTAAGTATAGGCCAACAACCAGTTTGGTTAATCAGTGCTTGATCTGCAGATAGTGTACGCTGAAGAGCATAGTCATCTGGAACGCGCCATTAGGGATTCAAAGGGATTTACTGTCGATTGGACATGTAGTAAAGTTGCAGTTGCATAATTGTCATGGTAAGTGGCCCGCTCACAGAGGACTCCATGGCGTCATTCTCATGATAAGTGGCAGCCTTGGGACTGCTCTGTGGGCGCTTAACCACTCCCGTGGAGTAAAGCTACTCATGTTGTGTATGAGACCATGTGCGTGGACAGTGTGTGTGACGGAGAGGGAGTCAGAGAGGGTCGCGTTTCCAGGTGTCCAAACACACACACACACACACACACACACATGGCTGAGTGCCCTTGTACAAGACATCTAACCCCACATTGCTCCAGGGGGACTGTCTGTGTGTGTGTGCACGCGTGTGGGTGTGTGTATGTTGCTCCAGGGGGACTGTTTGTGTGTGTGCACGTGTGTGTGTGAGTGTGCACGCGTGTGGGTGTGTGTATGTTGCTCCAGGGGGACTGTCTGTGTGTGTGTGTGTGGGTGTGTGTGAGTGTGCACGCGTGTGGGTGTGTGTATGTTGCTCCAGGGGAACTGTCTGTGTGTGTGTGTGTGGGTGTGTGTATGTTGCTCCAGGGGGACTGTTTGTGTGTGTGTGCACGCGTGTGTGTGAGTGTATGTTGCTCCAGGGGAACTGTCCAGGTACCTCCTTCACTGTAAGTCACTCTGGATAGGATCATCAGCTAAAGGACGTGTGATGTAATATTTGAAATCCCCACTAGGGGGAACACTTGCACAGTGAATGATGATTCAACACTCTGTTGTCCCCAGGGCCATACAGCTGTTTAATGACGCACAGGAGCTGAACATCATGGACTGCACTGGACAACAATCTACTGCACTATCCTGGATAACTACTGCACTAAAGGTCTCTTCCATAACACTGCACAATCTTATTAGGACACTTCAACAATCTTCCATAACACTGCACAATCTCATTAGCACTACTTGGATTACCGGAAGACACCTCATCAGGACACTTTTCTACCTTGTTGGATTTTTACTATCATTATTTTCCTCTCAGCTAAGTGAGTGTTGTATGTATGCAAATGTGTGCAATATGTTTGATCTGTTTTGCAATGTGTATTATGTGTATGCTGCTAGACACCTTCATTTCCTTCGGGATCAATAAAGTAGCTCTGCTCTACTCTACTCTACTACCACCCATACAACCACTGCACATATCCCAACAGTTTGATTGTCTCAGCAGTGATTATTACCAACCTCAATTCAATCACCATGATTTTTATTACAGACACAAAGGCTTTTATGACATTTACAAAATCAGGACAGAGAAAATCTGTCAGTGTTACATTCTCCTCCCTCAGTACTTTGGTGCTGTTGTGTCCTGAGCAGACACACCGTGTTTGGGGCTTAGTGGGTCCCAGAGCGGCCGGTGTTGCCCACTCCTCTGTGGGGTGTCTGCTCTACGTCAGAGAGGAGGTTCTGGTGTCTGTGTGTACGGGGCCGTGAGGAGGTCAGAGAGGAGGTTCTGGTGTCTGTGTACGGGGCCGTGAGGAGGTCAGAGAGGAGGTTCTGGTGTCTGTGTGTACTGGGCCGTGAGGAGGTCAGAGAGGAGGTTCTGGTGTCTGTGTACGGGGCCGTGAGGAGGTCAGAGAGGAGGTTCTGGTGTCTGTGTGTACGGGGCCGTGAGGAGGTCAGAGAGGAGGTTCTGGTGTCTGTGTGTACTGGGCCGTGAGGAGGTCAGAGAGGAGGTTCTGGTGTCTGTGTGTACTGGGCCGTGAGGAGGTCAGAGAGGAGGTTCTGGTGTCTGTGTACGGGGCCGTGAGGAGGTCAGAGAGGAGGTTCTGGTGTCTGTGTACGGGGCCGTGAGGAGGTCAGAGAGGAGGTTCTGGTGTCTGTGTACGGGGCCGTGAGGAGGTCAGAGAGGAGGTTCTGGTGTCTGTGTGTACTGGGCCGTGAGGAGGTCAGAGAGGAGGTTCTGGTGTCTGTGTACGGGGCCGTGAGGAGGTCAGAGAGGAGGTTCTGGTGTCTGTGTACGGGGCCGTGAGGAGGTCAGAGAGGAGGTTCTGGTGTCTGTGTGTACTGGGCCGTGAGGAGGTCAGAGAGGAGGTTCTGGTGTCTGTGTGTACTGGGCCGTGAGGAGGTCAGAGAGGAGGTTCTGGTGTCTGTGTGTACTGGGCCGCCATCTGGTCCAGGTCAGGGAGGAGGTGCTGGTTGGTATGCAGCAGGGCCATGCAGGTGCTGCGCTGGCGGGCAGGTGTGCTGTCCAGGTAGGCGTGCAGTCGCTGCTGTGCCCCCCCCGCGCCGCCCCCCGCGCCCCGCAGCAGCGGCAGCGTGGACAGCACGCGCAGGAAGGCGTTGACGTTGGGGAAGAACTTGACGTCGGAGAGCTGCAGCGTCTGGCGGATGGAGGCGGGCAGCGGCACCTCTCGGCCGCGGTGCTTCCATTTGATGCGCCAGCAGTGCAGCTCGGCCGGCAGCGTGTCGGGGTTGGGCAGGTCGCCGCGGTAACCGTGGGCGTGCGCCTCCTCCGACGTGTTGAACTTCATGTGGCCCATGACGGCCGGCACCAGCGACAGGCACCGCAGCGCCCTCAGGTGGTTCTCCGAGAACATGTCCTTCACTTCCTGGATGACGAAGTGCATGATGGGTAGGGTGAGGTGCTCCTTGAAGTAGGCCTCGGGCCGGATCCGGGTCGCGGCGTCGGGCGCGGGCTGTCGCAGCAGGAAGGGGCGGGGCAGGTCCGCAGACACGCCCAGCGTCGCCGCCAGCGTTACCGCCTCCTCGAACCAGAACTCGTGGTACACCTCCACGTTGTCCAGCACCTCGGCGAGTGCGTGCAGCACGGCCGTTAGGCTGTTGGCGGCGAAGAAGACGTCCAGCGTCTCGCCTTGCAGGTTTCGGCCAAACGCCCGTGTGAACGCCAGCGCGTTCTTCAGGATCACCAGCGTCGCCACGAACTGGAAGTCGGACAGCGCCTCGGACACGGCGAGGGCCCGGCGGGCCAGGCGGTCATCCCAGCGGCGCTCCGCGTCCTCGCGCGCTGCGTCCAGACACAGCGTCAGCGGCTCCAGCAGCTCCGCCGCCACCTCGAAGGCATCGTGCGTCTCGGGCCAGTGCGCCACCCACGCCCTGCGCCGCTCCTGCCGCTCCCGCGCCCGCTCCGGGCTCCCCTGCGACAGCGCGGCCGCCACGCGCTCCAGCTCCGCCCCCAGCCCCGCCTCCGCACGCAGCAGCCCCTGCACCTCGCCCAGTGTGGCCACCACAGCCCGCACCGCGCCCAGCGGCATGCGCCGCGCCAGCAGCACGTTGAGCGCGCAGCACGACTGCGGCGTGTGCACCGCCATGGGGTACCTGCTGCTCAGCCTGCGGGCCGCCGCCCCCACGCGCCCGGAGAAGCTTCCGGAAGCCGAGTGCGCCTGGCCCCGGCAGTGCTCCATGCGCAGCCCCCAGACCTGCGTCACCTGTGCCTCCAGGTGTCCTGCCAGCGCGTCCCCGTCCCCGTCCCCGTCCCCGTCCCCCCCGGGCATTGGCAGCAGCCCCGCCAGCTCCTCGCGCAGCGCCCCCTCTTGGTCCACGAAGCGCAGGAAGACGGGCAGCCGCGTGCCGGCGGGGAAGTCGGCGGGTTCGCCGGTGAGGAGGGAGAAGAAGGAGGCATCTCGCACCTCCCGCAGGAGCGCCTCCCGCCCCGCCCCCTCCAGGAACGCCAGCACCCGCCGCCGCTCCGCGGGGGGGCAGAACTCCTCATTCACCGCCACCCCCTCCAGACGCCTCCGCAGCGCCGCGTCCCCCGCGCCCAGCCGCGCCTCCAGCAGCGCCTGCAGGTTACTGGGCACGAAAGCTGCGGCCGTCCCCCCCCCCCTCCTCCTCCTCCTGCTCCTCCTCCCCCGACCCCCCCAGGGGGATGCCCTGCCTCCCCATCAGCAGCAGCGTCTCCATCAGGGCCCGCATGTACTCCCGCTCCTCCCGCTGCTCCTGGCTCAGCGCGGGGGGGTCTGCCCCCCTCTCCACCTCCGCCTCCTCCTCCACACACGCGTGCTCGCTCTTGGAGTGCAACTGCTCTATGGACGACTCCACTGAGGGGAAGAGCACAATTATTTCAGTTGTTTGTGTAGAATTATATTAGCAGACACGTTTGTGTAGAATTATATTAGCACACGTTTGTGTACAATTATATTAGCCGACACGGTTGCGTAGAATTATATTAGTCGACACGTTCCTGTAAAATTATATTAGCCGACACGTTTGTGTAGAATTATATTAGCCGACATGTTCCTGTAAAATTATATTAGCCGACACGTTTGTGTAGAATTATATTAGCCGACATGTTCCTGTAAAATTATATTAGCCGACATGTTTGTGTAGAATTATATTAGCCGACACGTTTGTGTAGAATTATATTAGCAGACACGTTTGTGTAGAATTATATTAGCACACGTTTGTGTAGAATTATATTAGCCGACACGCTTGTGTAGAATTATATTAGCCGACACGTTTCCGTAGAATTATATTAGCCGACACGTTTGTGTAGAATTATATTAGCCGACATGTTCCTGTAAAATTATATTAGCCGACACGTTTGTGTAGAATTATATTAGCCGACATGTTCCTGTAAAATTATATTAGCCGACATGTTCCTGTAAAATTATATTAGCCGACATGTTTGTGTAGAACTACTATAGGATATACAGTACTGTGCAAAAGTCTTAGGCAGGTGTGAAAAAATGCTGTCAAATAGGAATGCCTTCAAAAATGGAAGTGTTGTTTATGTTCATCAATTAACAAAATGCATTGACTGAACAAAAGAGAAACCTAAATCAAATCAATATTTGGTGTAACCACCCTTTGCCTTTAAAACAGCATCAATTCTTCTAGGTCTATTGCATAGAGTTTTTGAAGGAACTTGGCTGGTAGCTGGCGCCAAACATCTTGAAGAACTAAGCACAGATCCTCTGTGGATGTATGCTTCCTGACATATACAACCAATTTGGTGTAACTGGTTGATCATACACCTGACTATAATCCTGCAAAATCCCTGACTTTGTGTGTACCCCTTTGTGTGAATTGATGCTGGTTTGAAGGCAGCTGCCTAAATCTTTGCACAGTACTGTATCTTTTTAGCCATCCACATGTGTAATGTTAAAACACCCATAAGGCTGAAAGGACTTCAGGCATAAGGATGGGCATAAGTTGTTTTTTGACAACTTTTAGGCAGGTGCACACAAAGTGTACACACACATGGGTACACACAAAGTCAGGGATTTTGCAGGATTATAGTCAGGTGTATGATCAACCAATTACACCAAATTGGTTGTATATGTCAGGAAGCATACATTCACAGAAGATCTGTGGTAGTTCTTCAAGATGTTTGGCGCAAGCTACCAGCCAAGTTCCTTCAAAACCTCTATGCAATAGAGTAGATTAGAGAATAGAGAATTTTATTCGCTGACATGTTTGTGTAGAACTATATTAGCTGACACGTTTGTGTAGAATTATATTAGCAGATATGTTTGTGTAGAACTACTATAGGATATATGTTTGTGTAAAAATATTTTAGGAGATATGTTTGTGTAGAATTACTTTAGGAGATATGCTTGATGATACTCTGATGAAGGTCTGACTGACTGAAACAGGGTCTGTGGCTTTAGGGCTTATGGGAGACACCATAACAGCTGCACATGGACGAGTTGAATCCGATTGGAAAGGGATTGGGATCGTATCGAATTCATGTGCACAGGCTAAAGATCGTATAGGGATTGGTTTCGCGAATCCGATTGCAACCCCTGGCTTAAGCCGATGTTAACCCACTTGGTGCCGCCTTGTGCACGGCATCGGATCGGATTCGCATACTGCGCATGCACTGGAATGCACTGCTTGTAATATAAAACACCGATGGCACAGTTTGTGTCGTATCAAGGAAACCAAAAACGCTGTTTGTTCGTTCATACGGACTTCCAAACAAAGGAGAATGCACAACATGTATGCAAATGCTGCTCTGTCAACCTCCTTGAAAGGAATACATCGCCACCTAGCGTAGTGGAAACGACCAGATCTCTGACCATTATCCGATTACACAAACTCCATGTGCACTTGGATTTTGGGACAGACCACCTGTTGGGTAGCAACACCCAATCCAATCCCAATCCAATCCGATCCTACTATGTGCACGTAGTGACTGATGAAGAATAACCATGGCTGCTGACCGCACACGATGGCTGCGCTTACTTGACAGCCAGCATGGCTCTGCATCTGCGACTATCATGTTATCTACGTTTGCATTCATGGTAATGACTGAAGATGTGCACTGCAGACACACACACACAGTCAGGAAGCACTGCACTCACATCTCCTCTCCTTGATTCTCCTGATGTCCTCATCGGTCTGTAGACAAACACACAGGTGACACACAGGTGCTCATTACACATCTACACACAGGAGGTCATTACACATCTACACACAGGTGCTCATTACACATCTACACACAGGTGCTCATTACACATCTACACACAGGAGGTCATTACACATCTACACACAGGTGCTCATTACACATCTACACACAGGTGCTCATTACACATCTACACACAGGTGCTCATTACACATCTACACACAGGTGCTCATTACACATCTTTACACAGGTGGCCATTTTTGTGGAACTGAAAGTAAATCATTATTGTAAGTGCAGGCCTTAAGTGGCAGTGGCGTTCGCATAGGTGGCAGTGGTGTTCGCATAGGTGGCAGTGGCGTGGGCATTGGTGACAGTGGCGTTTGCATAGGTGGCAGTGGTGTTCGCATAGGTGGCAGTGGCGTGGGCATTGGTGACAGTGGCGTTTGCATAGGTGGCAGTGGCGTGGGCATTGGTGACAGAGGCGTTTGCATAGGTGGCAGTGGCGTGGGCATTGGTGACAGTGGCGTTTGCATAGGTGGCAGTGGTGTTCGCATAGGTGGCAGTGGCGTGGGCATTGGTGACAGTGGCGTTCGCATAGGTGGCAGTGGCGTGGGCATTGGTGACAGTGGCGTTTGCATAGGTGGCAGTGGTGTTCGCATAGGTGGCAGTGGCGTGGGCATTGGTGACAGTGGCGTTCGCATAGGTGGCAGTGGTGTTCGCATAGGTGGCAGTGGCGTGGGCATTGGTGGCAGTGGCGTGGGCATTGGTGACAGTGCCAGTGGCGTTCGCTTAGGTGCCAGTGGTTTGGCACGGGTGGCAGTGGTTTGGTCATACAGTAAGTACTAGTGGTGTGGGCATAGGTGACAGTGGTGTGGGCATAGGTGGCAGTAGCAGTGATTTGGGCACGGGTGCCAGTGGTTTGGCACGGGTGACAGTGGTTTGGTCATACAGTAAGTACTAGTGGTGTGGGCATAGGTGGCAGTGGTGTAGGCATAGGTGGCAGTGGTTTGGCATGGGTGGCAGTGGTTTGGCACGGGTGACAGCGGTGTGGCCATGAGTGACAGTCGTGTGGCCATGACATACCAGCTCTTTGATGCGCTTGCGATGGCGGCTGTGTGGGTTGTTCAGGTGGCTGGTCAGGTCGAATATGGTGGGAACGGCCGTCTCTCTCAGGACAGTGCGATACGGGCTCTGCCATTACATCACATCACATTACATCACATTACATTACCTCACGTCACAGATACGGGCTCTGTCATTACATCATATCACATCACATTACATTACCTCACGTCACAGATACGGGCTCTGTCATTACATCATATCACATTACATCATATCACATTACATTACGTCACGGCTACTGGTTTTGTCATTACATTGAATTACATTATGTCACAGGCAGGAAGAGGGCAGAGTTCACATACTTATTTATCAAAAACATTTGTGATTGTGATTTGTCAGCGGCTCATAAAGTTGGTTCATGTTTTATGCATCATATTAGTTACATTTCAGACTCTTAACCCAGGCTGCTAGTTATGTAGCATATAAGTTACATTTCAGACTCTCAGACTTAACCCAGGCTGCTCATTATTATGCATCATATAAGTTACATTTTAGACTCTTAACCCAGGCCCCTAGTTATTATGCATCATATAAGTTACATTTTAGACTCTTAACCCAGGCCCCTAGTTATTATGCATCATATAAGTTACATTTCAGACTCTTAACCCAGGCCCCTAGTTATTATGCATCATATAAGTTACATTTTAGACTCTTAACCCAGGCTGCTCATCATTATGCATCATATAAGTTACATTTCAGACTCTTAACCCAGGCCCTTAGTTATTATGTATCATATAAGTTACATTTCAGACTCCTAACCCAGGCTGCTCATCATTATGCATCATATAAGTTACATTTCAGACTCTCAGACTTAACTCAGGCCCCTAGTTATTATGTATCATATAAGTTACATTTCAGACTCTCAGACTTAACCCAGGCCCTTAGTTATTATGTATCATATAAGTTACATTTTAGACTCTCAAACTTAATCCGGGCCCCTGCTTCTTGCCTACTGTAGTTCTCGCTGCCCCACAACCCAAACCGCCAGCCCATCCTTACTTTTGCCCTTACTCCTGCCTCTGCAGCCCCCAATCTTGCCCTGCACTCCTCCAAATATGCCCCTAACGCCCCCCCCCCCCCCCCCCCCCGTCTCGCCCCACACCCCGCCAAATATCCCCCGGCACCCCGTCTCACCACGCACCCCTGTCTCATCCCGCCAAATATTCCCCTGCACCCCGTCTCAGCCCACACCCTATCAAATAGCCCCTGCACCACGTCTCACCCCGCACCGTATCAAATAGCCCCTGCACCCCCTGTCTCACCCCGCACCGTATCAAATAGCCCCTGCACCCCTATCTCACCCCGCACCGTATCAAATAGCCCCTGTACCCCCTGTCTCACCCCGCACCGTATCAAATAGCCCCTGCACCCCCTGTCTCACCCCGCACCGTATCAAATAGCCCCTGCACCCCCTGTCTCACCCTGCACCCCCATCTTGCCCCTGCTTCAGACTGGAGGCTCTTACTGTTTTGCAGATCATGGCGGGCTCGAAGTGCTTGGCACAGAGGCGGTAGTGCTTGTTCAGCTGGTCCGGTGTCTTGGTCTCCAGGTCAGCTCGCCTGCAGTTCTCCACCCAGAGCCGGCATCTGCACCAGAGCAGAGATGGACGCCACGTCTAGATCATTATATTACATGATACTCAGCAGACGCTTTTATCTAGTCACTTACAATAGAGGACACAAATCAAGCTACAGATGTGCAGAGGAGAACAGAGTAAGCAAGAACGTAACAGACTGCATCCATCATGATGTGATCATGTGTACACATCTAACGTAAGTCTTGTTCATGTGTACACATCTAACGTAAGTCTTGTTCATGTGTACACATCTAATGTAAGTCTTGATCATGTGATCATGTGTACACATCTAATGTAAGTCTTCAATGACAATTTGCTATGAGAAAGTAAGGAGAGAATCTATCCACACAAAAGGTCCATTCCTGCAAGTAGCATTTCACATAGTGGATCGTACTGATTTGAGAATGACTGAATTATCATAGTTGTCTCGGTCGACGGTAGCCCTAGCTAGCATAAAAGTTAAAAGTAAATAGTAAGGCAAGGTAAATGTTATCTGGGAATATTTCTTGACGTAGTCAAACGTTTACACCCAAAAATGTTGCCCCGTTTGTGATTAACCCGTCACAAGAAAGCTTTTTACTGTATGCCTTTTGGCAACCCTACCACAGTCTAAGTGAACTGTGCACAGCAACAGAAACTTTTAAAGACGATGCGGCCAACACTGAGACATTGTAACGTTAGCATTCCAATCGCGTGCCTGTCGACCTGTAAACAAGCTCAAGTCGAGTTTACGCTGTCCACCACCGGTCTGCAATCAGCTTCATATACAACACTAAAGACGCCCAGCATTGTTAATAATTTAATTAGCTCATGTTAACTGCACACAACTAACAGGTAACGTTGTGTTCTAATTACATTGTCATGTTTCGGCTAAACCGTGAGCTGAGCTCAACAGTACAAGGCATGTTAAAGCAAAGACATTGTAGCACAGGAGTAGCTACCTTTCGGGGTCTCTTGGAAAACGGAAGAATGCCAAGTTGGACTGGGTGCTCTTTCTTGTACAATTCGGGGCCGCGCAAAAATTCGGCATTCTGAACAGCTTATTTAGCCGACCAGCTAGTTGTACCTAGCTAGGTAGCCGTATGTCATTCATGAACCAGCGTTGTGACAGTTGCAGTGTTGGGGTCCAGCGCCTCACAGGCTAACCATGAGGTTTGTAATTCAAACAGGCTCTTGTCGATTCATCAGTGAACATATCACTAACCCCATCAAAAACGCCCGATTAAATTAGACCTTAGCCCTCAGCACACTCCAGCATTGGGCTTAGTGCTTCTCTACTTCCCATAATGCATTTCTCTGCACCATACACAGTAGACTGAACGGAGGAAGACGGTGAGCTTTATGTAGTGAATGAATATTATTTTACCTTCCGTGTGATTAAAGTAATGTTGTCGGTAATGCTTTTTCGAAACATCAAGAGCCGACAAACCCTGAGCCCAAACACCAGTGTACTCACAATAGCATGGTAAGATGTAGTGGCTCGTTTCAGCTACAGCTAACACCAACAACAGCTATAGCCACTTAGTTTTAAATGCGATTAAACAGCCTTTCTTACATAGGGGGACTTTGGTTTAAACCAGCTATTTGAGATGTCAAGATTGATATCATAGTCAGAATCAGTAAAAGTTCCACACACATTAACACTGAGTTAACCTATACATCCGTGAGTGTTGAGGAAGAGAGGTGTAAACTACTGGTACTGTTAGCTTAGTAACTAACTGCTGAGAAAGGGTAATTAACATAGCACCACGGCCAATGGAATGCCGATGAAAATAGAAAAGAAAAAAAAACGCAGTTGCAGAAATATATATATTACAAACTGGAAACAGAAACAATGATATTTAATTCGTAATGTTTTCGAATAGATTTACGGCGGGCTCGTTGGTCTAGGGGTATGATTCTCGCTTAGGGTGCGAGAGGTCCCGGGTTCAAATCCCGGACGAGCCCTACTTTTTCACTGAAGAAGTCCTTTTTATGTAGAAACTGCGAAGGGCTGTCGTGGTCCTAAATAATACACTTTGAATTGTGTCAAGCATCCGAACTTAGCGCTGTTTTGAATTTGTATGTAAGGAATGCCATTCACTTGCAGAAAAAGACAGAATGTTTTAAAGGTTAGGGCGACAACACTTCTAAAAGATATGGAGTAAGCCGCAGGAAAATACATCAAGTGATCCACCAGGCAACCAGAAGAGGGCCTTAGAAAAAAAATCGGGCTCGTCCGGGATTTGAACCCGGGACCTCTCGCACCCGAAGCGAGAATCATACCCCTAGACCAACGAGCCACAATTGGTTGCTGCCGTGATTGTGTTGGTCTTTATATGTCAGAGTATGAAATACTATATTCACACTTTAATTTTTTGTGATTTCCATATTGTGCAAATAAGTGAACCCATTATAACCATGTACGTGTATTTGTAGGCTATACAAGTGTGTAAAGGTAAACAGGTTTCAGTGGTTGAAAGGCATGAAACCTGAGGACTGTTCATATGGCAGATTATCCCACTGAAGTGGGTACATCAGAACCAATGTAACTACATGTAGCCCAGCACACACAGACGTAATGTGATTACAACACATTCAAAACAGGAAGAAAAAGGCTCAGAACAAGTGAATTAAGTTCTTTTTATATATCATACATAAGACTGTTTGAATATAATACAAAGGGCATTATCATATACACAGCAAAGTCTTGACTAGATCTTACAATCTGTGGACACATGTACGTTTCCTTTCCTCATGCTGTTCAATTATATAGTGCATGTTGCATGTCAAAAAGCCAGGAAAAAAACAAAGTCAAGTGAGTGAAAAAAGAAGAAAAGAAAGGGGAAAAGATGGAATTCAGAGAACTTTAGTATTTGTTGAGATGATTTCGATGACCAACAATTTACCTTATTTTATGTGCATTCAAATAACAGCCTTTTATGGAGAACAGACCTCTTCAACAATAAATTTCTCGTACAACCAAAAAGTAAGGTTTGTGGATATACATGCATTAACTATATACCCTGTGAGCATTATGGTAAGGTAGATCTGGCCTCTCCTCATCAGCACAAACCCTACCTTTTAGTGTCGTCCTGGTGAGGCAGCACCTCAGCCCAGACCAGCAAAGTTAAGCCATTGACTAAAATCACAGAATTTCCTCTACTGAATGGTAACCAAATTGTCAAATGTAATTAACATACCAGCAGGAGCAAATGTAGTGAGTTCTATACTTCCTTTATTAAAAAAATATAAATATATACATAAATTCTATTTCCACTATTAAAAAGGGGCTGCATTTCATGAAAACCGCACTAAATCAGATGCCATTCAGAACAGCTGAAACAGGTGCACACTTAAAAGTCTCTCTGTATTTTTTAATTTTTTTATTTTGGAATGTTTTATGTGAACACCAGCAAAACTACTAGAATTTTTCCTTTCAAATGGTTAAAGATATATAGATATAGAAAACAACTGCAATCAACCTAACATTCAGATAACCCATATTCTTGTTACCCTTAGCCTTTGAATGGGGATTGTTGGTTTCTTTAAACATAATCGCGCCAGTGGTGGTCATGAGGAAAGCTAGGTGAGAGGAGAGGATGGCTGTGTGAACTGTGGCGTGTTAGGGAAATAGCGCCCTCTAGCGGTGGCTGAGTGAACTGTGGCGTGTTAGGGAAATATGGCCCTCTAGCGGTGGCTGAGTTAACTGTGGTGTGTTAGGGAAATAGCGCCATCTAGCGGTGGCTGAGTTAACTGTGGCGTGTTGTTGGTCAGGGAAATTGCGCCCTCTAGTGCTGGCTGAGTTAACCGTGGTGTGTTGTCGGTTTGGGAAAACATCGTCCTCTAGCGGAGACTGAGGGGAACTGTGGCGTGCTTTGGGTTGGGAGGGCCAGGTAGGGTGGGTGCAGCTGTGTGATTGGTTGGATAGTGAGACTGGAGAAGAAAGCACTTCACAATCCCTGATATCAAATGAAGACACAGATGTCCTGCACGCCACGGTGACTCTGGACACACAGCTGGAACACGCGCGCACACACACACGCGCACACACACACACACACACAGGTGTGTCCAAGCATGAGTGTGTGGACACAGCTGCTACGCAACCATCTCTCCTTTTAATACGCAAGCAAGGGCAGAGTGGCCACATTACCAAATGACTGTGGGCAAAATAACACTCAACAGAAAGACTCTGCGTTAACCAGGGCTGCAGCTACAGTTCCACTGTCCGAATGAAGGTGAGAGTGTATGGCGTATGAGTGTGTGGGGGAGGTCTGAGTGTATGGCAAATGAGTGTGTGTGGGGTAGGTCTGAGTGTATGCGTATGAGTGTGTGTGTGGGGTAGGTCTGAGTGTATGTGTATGAGTGTGTGGGGTGGGGTGGTATGAGTGTATGTGTATGAGTGTGTGTGTGGGGTGGTATGAGTGTATTTGTATGAGTGTGTGTGTGGGGTGGTATGAGTGTATGTGTATGAGTGTGTGTGTGGGGTGGTATGAGTGTATGCGTATGAGTGTGTGTGGGGTAGGTCTGAGTGTATGTGTATGAGTGTATGTGTATGAGTGTGTGTGTGGGGTGGTATGAGTGTATGTGTATGAGTGTGTGTGTGGGGTGGTATGAGTGTATGTGTATGAGTGTATGTGTATGAGTGTGTGTGTGGGGTGGTATGAGTGTATGTGTATGAGTGTGTGTGTGGGGTGGTATGAGTGTATGTGTATGAGTGTGTGTGGGGTAGGTCTGAGTGTATGTGTATGAGTGTATGTGTATGAGTGTGTGTGTGGGGTGGTATGAGTGTATGTGTATGAGTGTGTGTGTGGGGTGGTATGAGTGTATGTGTATGAGTGCGTGTGTGAGGTGGTATGAGTATGTGTACGAGTGTGTGTGTGGGGTGGTATGAGTGTATGTGTATGAGTGTGTGTGGTGGTATGAGTGTATGTGTGTGTGTGTGAGTGGGGTGGTTTGAGTGTATGTGTATGAGTGTATGTGTATGAGTGTGTGTGGTGGTATGAGTGTATGTGTGTGTGTGTGAGTGGGGTGGTTTGAGTGTATGTGTATGAGTGTATGTGTATGAGTGTGTGTGGGGTAGGTCTGAGTGTATGTGTATGAGTGTGTGTGTGTGGTGGTATGAGTGTATGTGTATGAGTGTGTGTGTGGGGTGGTATGAGTGTATGTGTATGAGTGTGTGTGTGGGGTGGTATGAGTATGTGTATGAGTGTGTGTGTGGGGTGGTATGAGTGTATGTGTATGAGTGTGTGTGTGGGGTGGTATGAGTGCATGTGTATGAGTGTGTGGGGTGGTATGAGAGCAACAAGCACGTTAATGTAAATGGGAGATGAAAGGCAGCAGGGCCTGCTCACAAAGGAGGAAGTGGGAGGACGAGGCGTTCTCTCCTCAGAAACATGTGCACTGCATCATTACTCTGGAGCCTGCAGAGTAATGCAGCGCCTCAATGCCGTTAGAGTTTGTTAACCTTCAGAGGAAATCAAAAGAACAAAATGAAGAAGAAGAAAAGAGAGAGTTGGGTTAACACAACGGCCAATTCTGTGTTTGCGGCAACAGTTCTGGTTTTGTGAAAGCATCGAGACCAAAGCCTTTTGTACTTTGACAAATAATTCGAAATCAATTTTGCCTTGAAGTGGTGACCTGCTACATCTTGGGTCACAGACGCCCTAATGGGCTATAAAACAACTGCTTTGGTAGAAAAGAAAAGAGGAGAGGAGAAAGGAAATCCTGGTAAATTCACAGCATAATTTGGGAGGAGGAAAGGCATCATGGGACAGTGGGCGGGGCCCCGCTCTGGTCTCCACGACGACAGGTGCTCCGGGCTGACAGGGCGCTGCGGCGGGTCGGTTGGTCAGGCGATGGGGCGGTCGGGAGACGACGCGCACCAGGGAGGCGCAGCACCGTCGAGGAGGTGGGGACAAGGACCCATGACATCCAGAGCAAGGGACTTCAAAACCAAAACAAACAAAAAACTTCATTGCAAAATAAAAAAATCCCACTTCTGTGAACAAGTTTTTTTTCCTGTTTTTTCTGTTAGGAAGTCAAGTTTTGGGACACTTGAACAAGACCCTGCACTTAGAGGAGTCCCTTAGCATGAGAGAGAGAGAGGGAGGGAGGGGGAGAGAGGGGGAGAGGGAGGGTGAGAGAGAGGGTGAGAGGGAGAAAGAAAGAGGGAGAGAGAGGGTGAGAGGGTGAAAGAGAGGGAGAGAGAAAGATGGAGAGATTGAGGGTGAGAGAGCAAGACATATAAAACATATAAGGATAAAAGTGTGAGAGGGAGAGGGTGAGAAAGGCCCTTAGCATGAGAGAGTGTGAGAGAGAGAGTGAGAGAGGGTGAAAGAGCATGGGGGAGAGAAAGAGGCTGACAGAGAGGGTAGAAGAGAGTGAGAGAGGGAGGGTGAGAGAAAGGCCTCCTTAAACCCTCTCCGATACCTTTTTTCTATCCAGCGTCTCCCTCAGCAATGAAGGTTGTTTACATGTTAAAAATAGAGGAAAGCCATCTTTATTCAATGAGAAATGTCCAGCTCCATTTCATTCACCGTCCAGAGATCATAAGGCCAAAGGGTTTCTGTTCGTCAACAGCCCCAGACGCGTCGCACCCCCCCCTACCCCCCCACTGCTCTTCAGTGCACGTTCCCCCCAACCCAATCCCCCCAGAGTCCAGCAGAGGGGCTCAGCAAAGCAGGTCAGTGGGACACGCCCGACCTGCCCCCCACCCACAGCGCCCTTTCACCAGGGGCGCAGTCCCTCAACCCCCAGCCCCCGTCCCCAATACCCTGCCACCCCCGCTCCACCTGCGTCTGTGCCCCCCCCCCACAGACCCTTTCACCAGGGGCGCAGTCCCCCAGCCCCCAGCCCCCGTCCCCAATACCCTGCCACCCCCGCTCCACCTGCGTCTGTGCCCCCCCCCACAGACCCTTTCAGCAGGGGTGCAGTCCCTCACCCCACCATCCCCAAACCCTGCACCCCGGGCCACTCCCCCGCCCTGCTCCACCTGCCTCTGTGCCCCCCCACACCCCCTTGTCAAAAGAGTTACACAAGACCAACGACACGAAATATCACTGCAAGTAACTGCTCCTGCACAGGCTACGGACACACAGCTCCGCCGGAGCGCACTGAAGGGAATAAATTAACCACCAGGGGAACAGCACACAGCTCCAACGCTCCGCACTGCTCAGAGAACAAAACAGGTAAAACAACAAACAGAACCAAAGGAAAAGAAAGAAAGCAAAGTTGAATGTTTTGCATCTTTACATACAGCTACCTGCAACAGCAGCTCTGCTCGCGCGCTGGGATGCTCTGCATTAGTAGGGCCCTAGTCAGCATTAGTAGGGCCCTAGTCAGCATTAGTAGGGCCCTAGTCTGCATTAGTAGGGCCCTAGTCAGCATTAGTAGGGCCCTAGTCTGCATTAGTAGGGCCCTAGTCAGCATTAGTAGGGCCCTAGTCAGCATTAGTAGGGCCCTAGTCTGCATTAGTAGGGCCCTAGTCAGCACACCACGGACGCAAATGAAGACTATGCAGCGCATGAAGGGGTAGATGGTCAATTCCACTATGGTTATTTTGCAGTATTACTAATGTGCCTATTTAAAAAGGAAAATCATGGAATTACATATATACTTTTTTTGTATTTTGTGTTTTCTCTTAAATAGACTCATCTGTTGTAGCGGTTCAGTGCTATGTCCCTCCTGAAGTGAGCAGCTTTGTTCTCTATGCACCTTGGAAGAAAACAAACAAACAACAAGAAAAACAAAGAAAATAAAAGGAGGAAAAAAAAAGAAAAACACCAGCGTTTAAAAATCACACAGAGAAAGAAAGGAACAGAAAGAGAGAGAAAGGAGCCCTTTAGGTTCAGGCTAGTCAGGAGCTGGCCATGGAGCTCTGCTGCACACACACCCCAGTCATGGGAGACTCCTCCCTCTCCATGGCCTGCCGCACGCTGCGGGCCTCGGCGATGTAGTGGGGGGGGGCCGGGGGCGGCGGGGGGGGCCAGCGGGTACGCGGGGGGGCCCGCCGTGCCAGTCTCTTGGCGGGGGTTGGAGAAGGCGCCCAGGCCCAGGCTCACGCTGCCGTTCTGGCCCGGGTCCGGCGGGCCGGGCGGCAACTGCCGCAGCTGGTAGGCCTGGTTGCCGTGGTTCCCGGTGGAAGAGGAGGAGGTGGAGGACGAGGAGGCGGAGGAAGACAGCGAGGTCATGGACAGGTGCCCGTGCACCACCTCCATGGAGTCCTGCGTGGAGGCGCTGTTGGTGGGGGAGGCGTAGAGGCGGGGCCGCGGGCGCGTGGCCAGCACCTGGCCCCCGTGGTGGTGGTGGTGATGGTGGTGGTGGTGGTGGGGTGGGTGCAGGGCCTTGGGGTGCTGGGGCGGCACGTGGAAGGTGGTCTCCTGGACGGGGTGTGTCTCCACCGGGTCCGCCTCTGCACCAACACTGCCTGGCCACACCACAGGAGGGTGGTAGGGCTGCCTCGCCTAAACACACACACACACACGGGTCAGAGATTACACACACACAGGTCAGAGAGTATACACACACGCGCACACACGCAGGTCAGAGTACACACACGCGTGTACACACACACACACACACACACACACACGGGTCAGAGAGGACACACACACACACACACAGGTCAGAGTATACACACACGCGCACACACGCAGGTCAGAGAGTACACACACGCGTGTACACACACACACACACACACACGGGTCAGAGAGGACACACACACACACAGGTCAGAGTATACACACACGCGCACACACACGCGGTTCAGAGGATACACACACGCGTGTACACACACACACACGCGGGTCAGAGGATACACACACGGGTCAGGGTCAGAGACGACACACACACAAGCCCACACACACGGGTCAAAGAGTACGAGACACACGTGAAACACGTCACTTTCACTCTACTATTACACCTTCAGCATCCATCTCAGATAAAAACACCTCCAGCTGTCTGTAGCCAACACTCACTCACCTGTGCACACAGCTAATCAGTCTGTGGCTAAGACTCACCTGTGTGCAGAGGTGAATATGCTCTATGGCTAAGACTCACCTGTGTGCAGAGGTGAATATGCGCTATGGCTAAGACTCACCTGTGTGCAGAGGTGAATATGCTCTGTGGCTAAGACTCACCTGTGTGCAGAGGTGAATATGGTACACTCACCTGTGTGCAGAGGTGAATATGCTCTATGGCTAAGACTCACCTGTGTGCAGAGGTGAATATGCTCTATGGCTAAGACTCACCTGTGTGCAGAGGTGAATATGGTACACTCACCTGTGGGCAGAGGTTGTCACAGTCGATGGCTGGCATGGTTGTGCCAAAGTGCCCCCCGCTGTGTCTGTGGTGGTGGGTGGGGTCTGAGCGCGCTCTGCCACTTGTACTTGTTCCAGACGACCCTCCTGAAGCGCGCACGCACGCATGCACACACACACACACACACACACACACACACACAGCGTTACATAACAGCAAAAAATGACACCCCTGCAACTCGTCAACCTTTTATACATTGCAACCCTCTCAGCTATAAGACCAGCCCCTATGAAAAGGACTCTAAATATGGCGCAACCATCTGTAGTCTGTCTATAGATGCTTCAGCCATATTTGTAGTCATTTTGATAGCTGACAACCCTGACAAACACTAGAGTTGTTGCTGCTATAACTTAAGCTTAACATGCTTAACACTGGGATGTGGAAATCAGCCAATCATATCACTGTTGCTATGACTCTCCAATGTCCCCTTCCTGCTTTAACTACAGTATGTCACTTCCTGCTTTAACTACAGTATGTCACTTCCTGCTTTGACTACAGCATGTCCCCTTCCTGCTTTAACTACAGTACGTCACTTCCTGCTTTAACTACAGCAGGGGTTCTCAAACTTTTGCAAGCTGGGCCCCCCCAGAGCTGGTTCAATGCAGTTAGGGCCCCCCTCCTCCCAGCGTTACCCTGGCTAGGTTATTATTGTTAGGCCCACATTATAATTATTATTATTATTATCATTATTATAATCATCATCATCATCATCATTAAGGGTAGTGGTAGGCATGTTATCATTAATAGGCTATCGCTATACATATGTGAGGTACATGCTTTATCTGCAAAAATATAGCCTACTCAAAGGATCAAAAGGTGTGTCTGTGTGTCTGTTTGTACCAGAGCTTGAGGAGGTGCTGGAGGTGGTGCCTGACGACTGGGACTGCTCCAGGGCGGGGCTGGTGTGTGTGTGTGTGTGTGTGTGTGTGTGTGTGTGTGTGTGTGTGTGTGTGTGTGATGGAGTGTGTGTGTGTACCAGAGCTGGAGGAGGTGCTGGAGGTGGTGCCTGAGGACTAGGACTGCTGCAGGGCTGGTGTGTGTGTGTGTGTGTGTGTGTGTGTACCAGAGCTTGAGGAGGTGCTGGAGGTGGTGCCTGACGACTGGGACTGCTCCAGGGCGGGGCTGGTGGGTGGGTGTGTGTGTGTGTGTGTGTACACCAGAGCTTGAGGAGGTGCTGGAGGTGGTGCCTGACGACTGGGACTGCTCCAGGGCGGGGCTGGTGGGTGGGTGTGTGTGTGTGTGTGTGTACCAGAGCTTGAGGAGGTGCTGGAGGTGGTGCCTGACGACTGGGACTGCTGCAGGGCTGGTGTGTGTGTGTGTGTGTGTGTGTGTGTGTGTGTGTACCAGAGCTTGAGGAGGTGCTGGAGGTGGTGCCTGACGACTGGGACTGCTCCAGGGCGGGGCTGGTGTGTGTGTGTGTGTGTGTGTGTACCAGAGCTTGAGGAGGTGCTGGAGGTGGTGCCTGACGACTGGGACTGCTCCAGGGCGGGGCTGGTGTGTGTGTGTGTGTGTGTGTGTGTGTGTACCAGAGCTTGAGGAGGTGCTGGAGGTGGTGCCTGACGACTGGGACTGCTCCAGGGCTGGTGTGTGTGTGTGTGTGTGTGTGTGTGTGTGTGTGTGTGTGTGTGTGTGTGTACCAGAGCTTGAGGAGGTGCTGGAGGTGGTGCCTGACGACTGGGACTGCTCCAGGGCGGGGCTGGTGTGTGTGTGTGTGTGTGTGTGTGTACCAGAGCTTGAGGAGGTGCTGGAGGTGGTGCCTGACGACTGGGACTGCTCCAGGGCGGGGCTGGTGTGTGTGTGTGTGTGTGTGTGTGTGTGTGTGTGTGTGTGTGTGTGTGTGTGTGTGTGTGTGTGTGTGTGTGTGTACCAGAGCTTGAGGAGGTGCTGGAGGTGGTGCCTGACGACTGGGACTGCTCCAGGGCGGGGCTGGTGGGTGGGTGTGTGTGTGTGTGTGTGTACCAGAGCTTGAGGAGGTGCTGGAGGTGGTGCCTGACGACTGGGACTGCTCCAGGGCGGGGCTGGTGTGTGTGTGTGTGTGTGTGTGTGTGTACCAGAGCTTGAGGAGGTGCTGGAGGTGGTGCCTGACGACTGGGACTGCTCCAGGGCGGGGCTGGTGTGTGTGTGTGTGTGTGTGTGTGTGTGTGTGTGTGTGTGTGTGTGTGTGTGTACCAGAGCTTGAGGAGGTGCTGGAGGTGGTGCCTGACGACTGGGACTGCTCCAGGGCGGGGCTGGTGTGTGTGTGTGTGTGTGTGTGTGTGTGTGTGTGTGTGTGTACCAGAGCTTGAGGAGGTGCTGGAGGTGGTGCCTGAGGACTGGGACTGCTCCAGGGCGGGGCTGGTGTGTGTGTGTGTGTGTGTGTGTGTGTGTGTGTGTGTGTGTGTGTACCAGAGCTTGAGGAGGTGCTGGAGGTGGTGCCTGAGGACTGGGACTGCTCCAGGGCTGGGCTGGTGTGTGTGTGTGTGTGTGTGTGTGTGTGTGTGTGTGTGTGTGTGTGTACCAGAGCTTGAGGAGGTGCTGGAGGTGGTGCCTGACGACTGGGACTGCTCCAGGGCGGGGCTGGTGTGTGTGTGTGTGTGTGTGTGTGTGTGTGTGTGTGTGTGTGTGTGTGTACCAGAGCTTGAGGAGGTGCTGGAGGTGGTGCCTGACGACTGGGACTGCTCCAGGGCGGGGCTGGTGTGTGTGTGTGTGTGTGTGTGTGTGTGTGTACCAGAGCTTGAGGAGGTGCTGGAGGTGGTGCCTGACGACTGGGACTGCTCCAGGGCGGGGCTGGTGTGTGTGTGTGTGTGTGTGTGTGTGTACCAGAGCTTGAGGAGGTGCTGGAGGTGGTGCCTGACGACTGGGACTGCTCCAGGGCTGGTGTGTGTGTGTGTGTGTGTGTGTGTGTGTGTGTGTGTGTGTGTGTGTGTGTGTGTGTGTGTGTGTACCAGAGCTTGAGGAGGTGCTGGAGGTGGTGCCTGAGGACTGGGACTGCTCCAGGGCGGGGCTGGTGGAGACGCTGCTACTCGTGTTGGTGCCCTCGTCGGCCGTCTTCTTGAAGAAGCTGTGCTGCAGGGCGTAGTAGGGCTGGATGCGGCTCTTGGGGTCGTAGTCCAGCATCCGCAGGATCAGGTCCTTGAACTTCAAGTAGTCCGCTACGGCGTGGCCCGACTCACCCGCACGCCGCCCCCCAGGGCCCCCCGCCTCCACCCCCAGGATGGCGTGCAGCTTCCGCGACGCCGGGGGCTTATACTGCGCACACACACACGCACACACACACGGCCGTAAGGGGCAGTTCTAACAGTGCTTTCCCACAGCTCTTGAGGTCCGTTCACACCAAGAACTACAATGATAACGACAACTGGGACTACAACGATATGGGAGTAAATCACGACTAGAATGTTGCCGTTAAAATGTCCTTCAGTGTGTCAACATCTCATAGAACATTACGTCCTGTGAATGTTTATGAACTCTGATTGGCTGACAGTGCTTTTATAGTTCATAAAATCGCTCTGAAAGTGATCCCAAAGATATCGCTCAGCCTGTCGTTATAGTTGATGAATGATCATTCTCTGAAGTTAAAACCATTTAGTCACAATTATCCTAGTTATCGCTCTAGATGTGAACGACCCTTTACACACACTACAGCCAGCTTGATGCATTTTAAAACCTCACACACACACACACAGGCAAGACCATACACATACGCACACATACACACACACAGGCAAGGCCATACACACACACACACACACACACACACACATAGGCAAGACCATACACATACACACACACAGGCAAGGCCATACACACACACACACACAGGCAAGATCATACACATACACACACACACACACACACACACACAGACAAGGCCATACACGCACACACACAGACAAGGCCATACACGCACACACACACCCACACACACAGGCAAGACCATACACATACGCACACATACAGGCAAGGCCATACACGCGCACACACACACACACACACACACACACCCACACACACAGGCAAGATCATACACATACGCGTGCACGCACACACCCACACACACAGGAAAGGCCATACACGCACACTAGGGATGTCCCGATCCAGCTTTTTGCACTTCCGATCCGATACCGATATTGTATTTGCACTTCCCAGCCGATACCGATACTGGTGGCCGATACCGATACCGGCCTATCCAACCGAGCATGTATTAAAGTTATTTAGCCTTCTTTCTTAGTTATTAGACTCATATTGAAAAGGGTTTTAGTACTCTTGATAACAACTAGCCAGCTGACTTAAGTGAGTTTGAATACACAATGGTTGGTAACAAGAAACTGACCTGTTTATTCAGGGATAAACAGAAAATAGACAACATTAAAAATAACAAACAGGGATGGCATCAGTGGTCAGTAAAAGTGCAAATCAGACTGTAAACTGTATGGAAAAAAAAGAAAAACACACAAATAACCTGAGTGTAAAATAGTCTATTAACTCAAAAAAGCAAAACACACAAATAACCTCTGTGTAAAATAGTCTATTAAGTCAGCATCAGTACTCTGCTCTTGAGCAGGTAAACTGGGAGACGCTAATGCTGGTGTGCTGGAAAATGCGGACCGGAATTTAGCGATCCACAGCAAAAAACTGGAATGGATTATAGGTGCGCTGGAACCGGACCGGAGTTTTTTTTTAACGGATCGGATTTTTTTCCCGTGCCGCTGCGCCGATACCGATACGCTTTTTTTTGCCAATATCGGCGGCCGATCCGATGCCGATATTGGATCGGGACAAGCCTAACGCACACACACAGGCAAGGCCATACACACACACACACAGGCAAGGCCATACACACACACACAGGCAAGGCCATACACACACACACAGGCAAGGCCATACACACCCGTTTGCCATCTTTGGTCTTCTTGACGCTCCACGTGCCGTCCGACAGCTTCTCGAAGAACTTGCGAGCTTTGGGCGCCAGCTCCATGATGTGGCTGGGGGGGATACCCAGCACCTCCACAATCTTATTCATCTGGTCCACCTGTATACACACACACACACACACACACACACACACCATTACACCTCAACTAACCCAGCACCTCCACAATCTTATTCATCTGGTCTACCTGCACACACACACACACACACACACACACACCATTACACCTCAACTAACCCAGCACCTCCACAATCTTATTCATCTGGTCCACCTGCACACACACACACACACACACACACACACACACACACACACACACACCATTACACCTCAACTAACCCAGCACCTCCAATCTTATTCATCTGGTCCACCTGCACACACACGCACCTTCACACCTCAACTAACGCAGCACTTCAACGGTCCACATCACACTCCGTCATACACATCTCATCTAGAGCACTTCAACTTCACACATCCATCACACCTCATATGTGTGTGTGTCTGTGTCTCTCTCTCACCTCGTTGGCCCCGCTGAAGAGGGGCTCTCCGGTGTGTGTGTGTGTGTGTGTGTGTGTATGTGTGTGTGTGTGTGTCTCACCTCGTTGGCCCCGCTGAAGAGGGGTTCTCCGGTGTGTGTGTGTGTCTCTCTCACCTCGTTGGCCCCGCTGAAGAGGGGCTCTCCGCTGTGTGTGTGTGTGTGTGTATGTGTGTGTGTGTGTCTCACCTCGTTCGCCCCGCTGAAGAGGGGCTCTCCGGTTTGTGTGTGTGTGTGTGTGTGTGTGTGTGTCTCACCTCGTTGGCCCCGCTGAAGAGGGGCTCTCCGGTGTGTGTGTGTGTGTGTGTGTGTGTGTGTGTGTGTGTGTGTCTCACCTCGTTGGCCCCGCTGAAGAGGGGCTCTCCGGTGTGCATCTCCACCAGGATGCAGCCGAGGGACCACATGTCGATGGCCAGGTCATACGGCATCCCCAGCAGCACCTCGGGCGACCGATAGAAGCGGCTCTGGATGTACTGGTAGATCTAAGGGCACACACACACACACACGAGCTCACACACGAGCTCACACACAGCTCTGGATGTACTGGTAGATCTGAAGGCACACACACACACACACACACACACACAGCTCTGGATGTACTGGTAGATCTGAGGGCACACACACACACACAGCTCTGGATGTACTGGTAGATCTAAGGGCGCGCGCACACACACACACGCGCGCTCACACAGAGCTCTGGATGTACAGGTGGATCTGACGGGCACACACACACACACACACACACACACACACATGCAGGGGCTCACACACAGCTCAGGCTCAGCAATCAGCATTATTTACTAGGGGTGTTGAAATGAATCATATAATCGATGCATCGCCATGCAGACGTGAACAATTAATAACTTCAATAGCATAAATTCGCTTCAATAGCAGATCATAATCCAGTGTTTTCCCCAGAAATAAAAAGAAGGGTTTAAATTTTGATGTAAATACGATGACGCGGTGGCACGGTAGCTAGGAGGATTGGTGAACATGCACCCTGGGAAAAAATTTTTTTTCCTAGAGCTAAAATGGTGCATTTTTTGGCACAAATAGAACAAAAAACTCGTTGCACTTGGTGAGTTGAAAGAGCCAAAATTTCCAGGTGGGAAGGCTAATTTATTGTCACACAAGAAATACTGCAAGCACTATATAATGTCACATGAATTTGACTAGGCTGTCACTAAAATGTCTAAACTAAATGTTGAGCCTCCTGTTTTTCTGGGCCGCCCACTTGTCTGCCACATTTCAGTGTGACTGTAACAAGCTAACGAACTAGCTCATTGAAATGATTGGTAATGTGGTAATGCTAACAGTCATCGACTCACCTTGAATTTAACACGCTGCAATAACCTTACAACTTTATATTACTTTCTCCACTTCAGCTAATATCAGTATTAGCATCTAGGTGGGTGTTGGTGAGTAAAGTGGCAGCTTTCAGTTTAAAAGATTATGTTAGCGTAGTTCGCTAGCGTTAGCGCGCTAACAACCCCATACAGGCTGCAGCCTGGTCTGAAATGAAGCTAATTTTCTGGAAATCCAAACAGTAACAACGTACACTATTAGGCTTAAAATAATCACAAATAATTGTGGATTGTGACACTTTGTTAAAAAGAACCATCAACAAATCCAGAAAGACGTAAGGACCAATTTATTAGTTAAATTCCACGAGTGTCCCATTCAACAGTCTTGACTCTGCTCTACATAAAGGAGGATTTGCATTTCACGCTCTCTCTCACTCTCTTTCAGCAGCTAGATGATCCGATCGCATTCTGTACACTGTGGAGAAAGTTTTCTCGCTACATGAGCATGTCCCAAGGAGAGTGTTCTCCTTCCTTCTTGTGTAGCATTTACAGTCAAAGTCAGGCACTTTTAGTAGCCCCGAGGTTTGTTAAAGATCTTAGATTCTACAATACTCTCTGATACAGCTGACTGGCGGAAAAAAAACAAAGGAGCACTGTAACCGGCATGTGATTGGCCAGTTTCGCCAGTATAGTAGTTTACACACCCACCACGGAAGTTTCCTAAAAACGCAGCCCACATTTGACTACATTGGGGCTTCTTGTTCGGGAAAAAATCCCAGGGGAAATGTTTTTGTGCATGATTTTTCAGCGTATCGGCATTTTATGAAAGCGTCTAGGCAAAACTTGATGCGTATCGGTGAAAAAAGAAGCGTATCGGTGCCGATACGCTTAGACGCTTTGGGGAAAACACTGATAATAAATTATAATGTATTGTGATAACCTGTGTTAATTGTGTTCTATTCTGCTAATATGTGTATGTGCCTTTAAGGAAAGGGAGTTCAGTGTGTGTGTGTGTGTGCGCGCGCATGTGTGTGTGTGCGTGCGGGATGAGAGGAGAGAAAAAGAAAAGTTGCTGCACTGTTGTGCTGTAGTGTTTTGTGGAATAAGCGTGGGTTGTGGCTAAACAGCAACTATCTTGTAGAAACGGTTCCCAATAAAGTTTCCTGAAAGTCTCAAGCAAGCCTTGGATTATTACAGTCATTTTTTCTCGCCATAAGTATTAAAAATAGCACCCGGCAACCCGTTTTGTCTATGGCAACCTGTGTCTATGGTCTTTGTCTCATCTACGTGACCTATTCGTCGTCGTGTAGCATACATCACAACACAACATGACGGCGCCATAAAAATAAATATGTTGGGAACACCACCAACTTAAGAAATCGCGTTAGCCGTTTCCATCCAGAGTTGTTAACAACACCGGTGTTCTGCAGAGTTGTCCTACTTCTGCGAAATGTCGTACCGTAGGAAGAAATGATAGACATGTCTGCCGAGCTGTGCTACCTTGTCAGAAAATCCCACCGTGCGCTTCCAGTTTCATTTTTTTGTCACTGTACGCTCGCTGTTTTAATGTTTTTTTTTTTTTCTGCAAGTGTGTTCAAACACAGAGAATGATGTCGTCGGAAATAAAACAGATGTATGCATGACGTTTTGACAATTCCAATTATCAAATTAGAATATGCTTCCACACTGGTAAGTGCAAGTAGGACCCTATGACAATTAAATTTACCCGGCAGAGTATGCTTCCACAATTATATAGCAGATAGGACGTTTTAACAGTTCAGATGACCCCTTCAGAATATGCTACTACATTGATGTGCAGGTAGGATGTTCTAACAATTCATAAATTTTATGAAGTAAAAGAGGAAGGTAATATCTGACTGCTTGTGTTTGTTGATGAAATCAAAGCCATGTGAAGTAATATAGAAATGTAATGTGAAGAATCGTGATGCATCGTGATGCATCGAGATACCGAATCAAAAACTTAACTAGATGTACCGCATAGCGGTACATGGTATGACCGCCGCAGTGTATTGAAATGTGGGAACTGTTGGTATGATGAGTGTGTGGTAGAGCAGTGTTGTGAGGTGAGAATTTGTGAGAAAATGATTTCCTGAAAGTGGGCATAAATGTGGGCTTTGAATGAATGACATTGTGTGTGTTTGTATAGTGTGTAGGAGTGATTTCTGAAAGGAATAGGCAAAATGAGATTTTGTACAATTACAGCGGCCCCTATAGGCCCAATTTTATGGCATGTGCTGTGCTTTTAGAGGTCTTTGTGTTGATCGTGCATGAGATATTTTATGCAGTTCCTACCTTCTTAGGCCAAAATATTGGCAATTCAAAATCCCAATTTTTGCATTTACTCATATCACTAGGTGGCGCTATGCTTCAAGTGAGTGTTTATGGGCTGGGTCGATACGCCTCTGTAACACCGACATACTAACGCAAAATCGTTGTCTTGGGCAAAATTGTTGTCTTGGGCAAAATTACTTTAGCGAAAAACATCGCCCCCTACGATGAAATGTCACAAAATTTAGTACACATCAAAAGAAGGCTGTTTAGAGTTGGCATGTCAAATTTGACCAAATTTGAGGAATTAAAAGCCAAGATATGGACTTTTGAAGAATTTTAAGCTACGTGTTAAATGTTCATTGACGTGTAACTTCGAACAAGTTTTCCCCAGGTTTGACCATATCAAATTTAAGACTTTTTAAGACCTTTTTAAGACCACAAAAATGAAAATTAAGACCGCAACCACTGGAGGCTAGATACTCTCTGGGACAAAAAACAGACACAAAATCAGTTCACAAAATGTTATTTCACAGGTCAAGAAGAGCATGGCACTAAGATTATTGAACATTAAGAACATTAAGTCCAGCTGAACCAGCACTTAAAAAACAAATTAAAAGCCGAGCCAAGTGTAAAAAGATGAGATACAGGAGAGAGAATTACACCTTCAAGTGTCTGAGCTCCTCTGTTTTGGTCACAATCTCATCATCTAGAGTTTTCAATTCAGTTAGTTTGTTTTTGTGACACCTTCTGAAAGCAAAACCTTATAGAAACACTGTCAATACCCTTTAATTGTCCTATAGTAATCTTATAGTATTTATATAGTATAGTATTTCCTATGTTATTTATAGTATTTATTGTAATTTATAGTTGGTTAGTTATACAGAACAGAACAGCATACAACAGAATAACCTTAGTTTTATTGTTGTTTTTGATAAGGGACCTCCAGGTAAAATAGAGTTAGTTATTAGTTGGGGACTACAAGTTGGTGTTTTGAATGTAGGAAACACATCAAAACAAGAAATATGGAATACCAAACATTACCTCTAGATGCCAATAAATCGTCAGTAAATGCACAGCTGTTCCATTTAAAATGCAGATAAGTTAGAACTAATACCAATCCAGGGTTAAACTGCTAATTTGTCATAATGTTGCAGCCTGTGAATTTGACAGCTGATTTTCAAGGACTGTGTTACATCGCCAAAACACCCGCTAGACAACCTCTGCGTCTACAAGGCTCAAGATACATCAACTTTCGCTACTGACCTCTCCTGCTGACATAAGCCACTTTATGTACCGTAGCCAAAATAAATCGCTATTTTCTAACATCTTGACATTAAACTGCCTTCATAAGTCGGAAAGGCTTCAGAACTCCATTCAGCTTGCAGTGTTGTGATCGATTGCAAAGACTACATGTTTGCTGCGGACAAGCACAGCAACAGTGCTAGATAACCCTAGGACGAATGTGTCAATCTCGCATTCTACAACATGGAAACATGTCACATGTAGACGTACCACTGGGATAATTGACCGTAGTACCTTTTCGAAAGTAGTGGGCATAGTTTATGTTGGACATGTTGGACATGGACATGTTTTGCGCTCTTCATGTGGGACTCCACTGCAATAAGTCCTAAGGTGGTTAGCTTAATCTTTTTACGACACAATGTACATTTCGCCTCGGTGTCGCTCTCTGGGACAGCGCGATCAACCAACTACTGAACCTCGGGTCGGAAATCCATTGCGGGTTGAATTTGCACTTTCCCATGATGAGGCTATCAAAGAGGAGTCCACATATTCCAGTTTCTTTGAGGCTATTCGTCGTTCAACGCAATCTCCCACTCCCACAACACAAGCACCCACTCCAACTGACAAACGAACGGACAAACGAACAAACAAACGAACCGGAATGTTGAAGGAAGCTCTGCTGTTTTGCGCATACTCCAAATAAACGTTTGCTTACGTTTTTCACGTTTTACGTTTGATCACGTTTACTAGTTGTTCGCATTTCGCTGCAGATCGATTGTGGAAAAATGAAATTTAAGACCTTTGATGAAAATGTAAGACCTGAGGCACAGATTTAAGGCCTTTTTAAGGCCTTAACTTAGGGATATTAAATTTAAGACTTTTTTAAGACTTTTAAGACCCCGCGGCTACCCTGTTCGAAACGGTTTATCTCAAGATAAATCCTTTGATAACTTTTTGTCAGCATTGTTTGTAGATGACATATACCAAATTTAGTGAGATTCACATGAACGGCCTATGACGAGTTTGTTCAAACTGTTTTCGCAATGTTAAAATTTCATGGAAATTGTTTTCGTTGGAAGTAGGCGTCGACCAGTGCTTTCAATGCGTGAGGGTCAATAGATTTCACGATTAAAAAAAAAAGTTGTTGTAAACATTAGCATTCTCTAGGTCAGTGGTCCTCAACCGGGGGGGCGCGGACACTCCCCCAGGGGGGCGCGAGCACGGGACGTGAGGAGAAAAAAAAAAAATCACGGACTCACTTGCTATTAGTACAAGGGAGATGCACCAGATTCCCCCATGTCGAAATGCAAGTGGTTGGACTGTTATAACACACAAATGAATCAACCACACTGTTTCATTTTAAATCTATCTATCTAATTAAAATAGAAGGTAATAAATTCTGAACCGTGACGCGATGTCAGTGCAGGGCGCAAAGAGGGAGTATGCAGCATAGGGGCGCAATGGGGGCGCCGAAAGAGAGAGACAGAGAGAAATACCTGTTTGTTTATACTACCCTTGTGTTTATTGGTTAAATATGCCTATGCCATTAATCTTTGTATGTTAAAATGAATTAGAATAGCGATCCACGGCTTCCTGTACTCTTACAGTTAGCGATCTTGCTCCTTTTCAATATTCTATTTTAGAATGTTGAGACGGAGGGCTTGCCAGCAACGTGTATCGTTTTATATAGCAACAGTCTGTAGTTTCGCATAGTCACGACTGAGAAAACAGCCATGAATGAACTTTCTGGGGCGCACTCACAGTGTTAAAAGCAAGAGGAAAAGAGAAAGTGGCGGATAGAATGAGGAAAAAGTTGTGTGCTTGGATCAAAGACTAGGTACGATGCATGGGTCTTTGACAGCTTGAGGAGGGTAGCATTGGTTGGCTAACGTTGCTTCTACATAAGGTTACACTGACTTGCTAAACTAGTTCACGTTGCGTTTTCGTTTGCTAACCAACACTGGCTGAAGTGTTTTTGTAGATACTGTTGCCAATGGTCGTTGTTTAAACGTTTAATGGCGTCCACGTTGTCTTTTTTCGGCATTCAACAACTTCCATCCACAACCTGCATAGCTGCATATGTGATCTTAGCCCAGCTAGCTGAACTGCTAAGACTGAGCTGTCCGTAGCCCTGTCATCCAAGTTCTATTTCTGTCAGCGCTGTAATGGTGGGGAGGACTTTAAAATTATCTAGTTTTTGTAATGGTGTTGTATGACATTTTAAAAAGTTCCACCAAATCACTATGCCTTTAAGTGACAACCAAGTATATATAATTGCTAACCCTTTTTCTACAGATCTAAGAACCTGTAAAATGCACCAGAATGCACGAAATTACATCTAA